>VDFB02058797.1:0-18783 GCA_007258455.2 Sequoia sempervirens
GGACAATGGAAGGCTGGGACCTCAAGAATCTTTGAGTGTTGTCCATGTGAACCAAGAACCTTGGAAAAAGAGTGGGAAGTCCTTTTGAGATTTGTGAGTTCTAACCTGTTTTGTAGGTGAAGGAGACCTAATAGGGGCTCAAGGGCTACTAACCTTTCAAACCCTAGCTAAAAGGATTGGTGAGGAAGCTGATGGGAGGTTTAGAAGTCACTGGAGGTTGTTCAAACACCTTTGGAGGACAGTTTGAAGCATTTTAAGACTTATTAGTACCCCTGCAAGAGTTGATAGAGTGTTGAGGAAGATTGGTCTTTAGTATAGTGTAAAGGCTAAGGAAGAGTTGTGGCAATGAACCAAGGTGGACTTGGTGGTTGGAGTTTGTGATAGAAGAGGGGTTGTTCAGACAAACTAGGTGCACCTAGTCATGAGTAGGGACCTATAGGTTGGATTGGTGAAGCAAAGCACCAAGGAGGTCTTACAAAGGAAAGGCCTGGGCGAATGGGTGATTTGAAGTTCACTCCAACCTCTCCCTATGATTGAGTATCCCGGAAACAAGCAAAAAGATTTGGGATTGATCTTGTGGCAATAGAAGAAAAGAGTCAGTGGTTCTAGCATCATGGTGACAAATGCTGAGTTGGCCAAGAGGTTGAAGAAATAGATGATAGAACAATGAATTATTGAGAGAAAAGTTTGACCAACTTGAGCAAGCACTGAATGTTATGTGGTTTGATGGAAGAATAACAAAAGAAGAAGAGGTTGCAAAGGAGGATAGAATCCCTGAACCTAACCCTATATTGAAGGAGGATCCCTTCTTGAAAGCATTGAAGGCTTTGAGTGGAAAAACACTTGAAGGAGTACCATTGTTTAGTGGAAAGATGGAGGCTGATTTAGTTGTGGATTGGATAGAGGGAATGGAAAACCATTTTGAGTGTGATGGAGTCACTGAAGCACAAAAGGAGTAAAGGTGGCTAAATCAAGACTAAGAGGTTCTACCTTAACTTGGTGAAAATTCATTTAGATAGAGAGGAAGAAGGAAGGCAAGCAACCTATCTCTGCTTGGAAGGGAATGGTTGCCAAGGTGAAAGAAGCATACCTACCTAAAGACTATGAAATTCAGTTGCATAAGAGGAGACAGAGTTTGAGGCAAAGAGATCAGGAGATGAGTTCCTATACTGAGGAGTTTCAAAGACTTTGCATGAGGTCCAATGTCACAAAGGATGAAAGTATCAAGGTGGCAAGGTATCTCAATGGTTTGAAGTGGAACATTCAAGAGGAGATGGTTCTCTTAAGCCCCAAAATAGTGCACCAATGTTATCAATTGGCATTAAAGATTGAAGAGAGGAGTAAGAGGAAGCAAGATCCAGACTTCTAGGGCAAGAAAAGGCAAAGGAAAGAGATCAAAGGACAGCATAATTGTGGCTACCAAGGTAGAGGCAATGAACAAAGAAACCAAAAGGAGTCAAAACTCATAGAGCATGGAGGTGAAACATCTACAAGAGATGGACATAACCGGGGTAGAGGACCTCAAGGAGGTTCAAATAGAGGAAGAGGAGTAGGCAGGAAAGAGCCTTTCCTTGTATGTACCTGCTCTAGGCCTTTCCTTGTAAGACCTCCTTGGTGCTTTGCTTCACCAATCTAACCTATAGGTCCCTACTCATGACTAGGTGCCCTTGGTTTGTCTGACCAACCCCTCTTCTATCATTCATCAAGATCATGCATTGACCTTCTTGCCCCTCCTAAAGTTTGGACCACATCCATTACCTCCACATAAAACTGGACATCCTTGGTCTTCATGGTTCCCACGCCGTGATATGGTTATGCAAATGAAAATGAAGAAAAGTAATCATCTCCTTATCCATTGGCTGGAAGAATGCATGCTTAATGTTTTGATACATGATATCAACTCTCTCTTTTACTCTCATGGTTGAATATCAAAATCCAGTATGGTGGGCCTCCAGAGTTCTAGTCATCTTTCTTCCTCTTCCACCAAATGTTGTCCTGATCCACATGTCTACTAGCCTAATTGGCTTTGTTTTTGAAAGCTGAAGTTTCTCTTGAGTCACCAGTGTAGCTCTCTCTACCTTTCCAAACTCTTTCATTGCTACAAATCGTCTTTGGGATTTAGTCATTTGTACCACATGGTTGATGTGCTTTGAATCCTTGCATCTAAGGGTTTAAAACCTTAGGGGCCTTAGATGAGAAAAAGTAATGTTTTTCTTTTCTTTTTATGTGAGGACTGTGTGAATTATGAGATAAAAAGAACTATAGAAAAATGAAAAAAGAAGACCTTATAAAAATTCATGGACCATACTACTATATCACCTACATGCTAGCTAACAAGGACATGAATGTAGTAGATTTAGGTATGATATTAGGGGTATTGCAAGGTATATTTGAGGAATATATAAGAATGAAAGAGAATTCAATGGATCAAATTGAGTGTCAAATGTTTTCCTAAAAGATCTCCCACACCCTATTAGGGAATTTAATCATTTCTAAGCATTTTCCACGTCCTATGGGGAAGTTTGAGGAGGCTCCAATAGTTGAGAGTTTAATGAGTACTTATAACTTCTTTCCATGCAATCATGATTAGTTAGAGAACATATCGGGAAACTTGATGAGCTATGCAACAAATGAAGAGAATATAGGGTATTTTGACCTAGTCTTAAGCATCAAAGTCTAGGAGATATTGAAGGAGTCTTAATGGGTAGGGTCGAGGATAGAAATTTTATTTTTGGTTACATTGACATAATGTAGGACATCCATCGTCTTATTCTTGGTTACGTTGACATCACAAAAAATTATATAGGATGGAGTAGAATGTAGCTCTACCTTTGTCAGTTCCATGTTAAATTTTTATTATATATAGCTTGCTAGTGTAGGAGTTCTAAGACAAACAATCATGGTATGACCATTCTTAAAAGATTTCAAATAATAACCTAGTGAACCCATATACTCTTATGACTATATATACACAAATTTAGATTAAACTTAGAATTCATTAACTTTAAGTTCTCTTTATTCTATATTACCTCAGTGAAAGTTTGATCAAATCTACTCGCACTCAGAGGTGTTTCCTTGAAACCTCCAACAACACCCTGTTCAACATCCAAAATCACATGTTAAAATACCATTCATAAAACAATGCTATTAACATATGTAATAAATTTATAATTGTTTACTAACTTTACATACCCAGCGATAGATTGTACTGCAAAATAGAGTAGGTGTTGGTGCACCCAAGGTCAACAACGTGACCCTACAATTTTATTAAAATAGGCAAGCTAAATTAGTTAATCTTGCATTTGACAATTAAAATTTAATAAACTAAATTCAATGAACATGTTCAATTTTACCTGATTGTCAATACCATATGCATCATGCAGAATGTTAGCCGCCCTCTCCATCACCGTAGATGCATACGGATCAGGCTGCGTAGAAGTATATGGATCCTGTGTAGCACCCTCTTGAGGGCCGGTAGGGTCATACGAACAAGTGGCTCCGCAAGATCGACACACATGGCCTCAAAGGCCACCACCTGAAGACTCCCCTGGATTGCGCTGTACAATGGGGCTAGTGTGGTGGATGACACTCTAAGTCAAGGATGTGATCGCCTGCAAAGTCTCTACATCAGCACTCTCCTTTGCAACTGCAGACATCACAATTTGCTCACGAGGTGGCCTAGCGAGAGGTCGTCTCCTGGCTCGATGTGGGATCCGGTGTGCACAGGAGCCTATCTGTCTTGACCCCCACCTCTCCCCTGAAACTCCTTCATATCAAAATAATTTGGGATTTGGTTCAATACAAACTCACGGTATAATTTCCTAAGAAAATATTGGGGGACTTCACAGTTATTGCACGGTGGGTAATCAAAGACCATATACCATCTGTCATAAAAACGGTTCCTAATCTCTAGGTGGTGGCACCAATGGATAGGAAACCTCTTTGCATTGAGGGTGAGATTTTGATTTGTTCTAGGGTCAGTGAATAGAGAGCAAAAATCGCCTTTAGTAATCTTTAAATCTTTAACTTGTTTATATGATAATTTATCTGCATAATATGCCCTCGATGTTTGCCTCCTATTTTGCCATCGGATATTTGTTGGTAATTGCATCCATTTTTTAACAAATCCTTCCAATGGATATTTAGATGTATCCTTTACGTGGTTGAAGAATTTTGATGCTCAACCTACTAATAAGATCTCAACTTCTTTTATTGTTTTCAATTTCCTCCTCAAATTTTCTTGGGTGGGAGTGTGAGAGAATGGTGGGGGAGGTTGATTTTTGTTGTTGAGGTTGATTTTGTTGAGGTTGAGGATTTGGTTGGGTTTTCCTCCTCTTGTTGAGGATTTCCTACAAAATTAAAAAAAAATCATTCATTTCTAAACTAAAACAAACAAAATCAATTTAAAACAAAAAAATTAATTACAAATACCAAACAAAACTTACCTCTTGCATCTCTTCGTCGTCGTGGTGCCATATTTGTGAAGAAAATCGAACTCAAGTTGATCAAATGTGAAGAAATCACCTCCTCAACAACGCGAGCGCGTAATGCAGGGTTTTTGGCCGTGGGCGGAAATGAAAACCAGTAAAAAGCAAATGAAGAATGTTCACTTTTTTTTTTGCTTTTAAAAAGCCATAACGCGAACGCGTTTTGTCTCATTTTTCACTTTGTGGCCACAAAGTGCGCGACCATCTTGAGTTGCACTTACCCATCATCACCAAATTAAATTTAGCATTCTATCAATTCCATCTCATAAAACAATTATCCATTTCTATCGTGATAACCAAATCATATGAGCATATCAACAAAGGAAGCATACCATGCATATAATCATCATAGCATCATAACATAAAACAAGCATAACATCAAGTGTTTATGATCATCCAAAATAGTCCAAAACACATAGAGTATCAACATGATCGAATTAAAAGATAGTCAAATGGGTGTATCAAATGGTAGACCTCACACCCTCAAGGTATCTCTTATATTGTTTGCATTAAATTCATTGAAGCTTTCTACACAATCCCCACCTTGCAAGAGAAAATCCTTACTTAGAGACGTCTCTATGACAGAGTCTAATTGTCGAGGATCTACGTATTGAGGCATTTGTAGTGCTTTCTTGGACTTCCAACTATAGGTGTCCACTTGCCATTCTTATCTCTTAGTTTTCTCCTATCTATCTCTCGTTATTCTTATCTCTATAATTGTATCTCTTTCTCTCCATGTTTATCTCCCTCTCTCCCTATTTATCTTTGTCTATTATTCTCTCTATACATGTATCTCTTTCTCTCCCCATCTATCTCCCTCCCTGTTTAATTTCCTTTAAATACATCTCTCTCTCTCTCTCTCCCCCCCCTATATATATGCTTCTCCCTCTCCCTCAATTTTGATTTCTACACCAAAATTTGCAACTATAACATTTGACATGTCATTCACAATTGTAGTAATTGATAAGCTGAAATTTCTATATAAGAGAGGGCCAAGGGAGGAAGCCCCTTAGAAATTTCATTGAATATGTACGGTTATATAAAATGTTTGTTGGTTTGAACCCCTTGTGATTGACCCATTATATATATTTTTGCCACTTCTCCTACTTATACTTTATTCTCACTTTTGGGAGTCTTAAATTACACTATGCCATTATTTTCATTATACCCATTCTTTCTTTGAGGGAAAACTATTTTGATTATATGTTTTTGAATGTTGATAATTATTTTGATTATATGCTTTTGAATGTTGATAATCTTTTAGGCTAAGTCCTCCTAAGGTCCATGGAACCTCACACACT
This sequence comes from Sequoia sempervirens, assembly GCA_007258455.2. NCBI lineage: Eukaryota > Viridiplantae > Streptophyta > Pinopsida > Cupressales > Cupressaceae > Sequoia > Sequoia sempervirens. Next base: position 5,789 of record VDFB02058797.1, read on the forward strand.
TATACTGAAATTTGTGTGTTGATAATCACATCCTAAAATAAATTATTAATTTTTCATCTAACAACCATATTAAGTTTAAATTCTATTATATCTATGCATTATTTACAAATTGAACTCTAACTAAAATAAATATTATTCTATAATTACAAAATAATATTAAATCAATCTATAAATTCTTATTTAATACTAAGTGAAATTTAAATGAATATAATATAATTATATAATAAAATATAAATAAGTATCAATTAATAAGTTAAATATAATAAAATTATATAATAAGTATTATATTGCATAATATTATATTATATAAAATCTAAATTCTAAGTAACATAATATATATTATATTATCACGGCCTCGTTTTGGCTAAAAGTCAAGGGGTTTCTGAACTTTGGTTGGAAGGGGACTCTCTTAATGTTATTAATAGCCTCTTGAAAAAATGCCCTCCTTCATGGTTTATTGCTCATTTTATCAATGATTCAATCTCTATCTTAAATTTGTTTGAGGAGATTAAAATCTCACATGTTTTCCGTGAAGCTAATAGGTTGGTTGATGGTATTGCCAACGTGGGAGTGGTGGAGAGAGTTGATTGGGGTTCATTTGAATCTCTTCCTCTTAATCTTAAATGTATTTCCAATGATGACTAGCTAGCTTGTTTTTAAGTTTGATGTTATTGGGGAAAGGCTCCTCATTATGATTAGTAGTCAGGATATGCACGATGAACCTTTGGCTTGTAAGTTTCATTATGAAGCCTTGGCAGCATAGGCAGGGAAGTACCTTGAATGACAAGCCCACATGTATTGTGGGTGTAGTTTGTGGTGTTTTGTGGAGAGTTCGGTTTATTTTTCATTTTCTTAACTCTCTAGTGTTGTTGGGTTCTGCAACTTTTCATGCCACCATGGGTGGAGATCGCTGCAGGATTGAACTAAGTTCTTGCAAGGAACTTCAGAAAAATCCTGTTGTGTGGGAGCATTTGGAGCTGGGTGGGGTTACGCAATACATGCAAAGAATTCAAGGTCTGGACCTTGATGATATGAATTTTTTTGTGAAAGGTTGGAATAGGAGGACTTTGTGTTATAAGGGTGTGGAGTTTAAAATTGATGAGGAATTTATAGCGGAGGCCACTGATCTTGCAGTTTCTGGGAGGAAATTCTACAGAGATAGGGGTGCTACAAAGAAGGCATTTGCGAATATTTTTAAATTCGACAAGAAGAAGCTTTGGGAAATTGGGAGTGGTGGCTATGCTCGTAAGTCTTTGAATCCGTTATGAAGGGACTTGGTGTTGGCCATAATGTACTATTTTACGCTTGAAGGTAGATTCTATGTTGTTTACAACTACCATTTCATGATTTTGAATCATTTTAGTCACAAGGTGTTGGTCTCCTTTCCTTTTTACCTGTTAATTTCTATGGAAAAGAGCATTGAAGATCACAAAAAAACCCTACGAAGGTTGTTTTGCATGAGGGTATTATGAGTCTCTTGTTTTCTCATATTAAGCTTAAGTTAATTTTGGTCTCTCCTAATACTCCTAGTAAGAAGGTTGTTAAAAACTCTAGTTATGATACTAGGGACTTTGCGATGGAATGGGTTGGTAGTTCTGAGGATGAAGAGTTGGAGTTTGAGGAAATGTCAATGGATGAAGATGGGTCTGAGGAAGGGGAAGATGACTCAGAAGTGTGGAGCAAGGGCTATGAGATGGATGTGGAATTGCGGGATATTATAGCGAAGTCTATGAGAAAAACTTCAAAGGGGAAATAAAAAGGTTCTAAGAAAGAGAAAGTCTCGACTAAGAGGAAGATGGAGTTAGCTTCGGTGGTGGCTACTAGTTCTAGTGAGAAACCCTGATTGTCTCCTGGGGTTGGTGATGTGAAGGATAGCCCTCCTGGGAAGGGTGGTGTGAATCTTCCTACTAAGGAGGATGTCGAGAATGTCTTTGATGGGGATGCTTTGCTCAGGAAGGTGGATATTTCCTCTACGAGTAGTCCCAAGGTTCCTGAAGATGAGGGTTTGTGTTTGAAAGTTCCTGGTGGTGTGGCCAATGCTAGTATGGATGAGTTGTTGAATGGGCCTGGGCCTATGGAGATGCAGGGGATGGAGTTGGTCAAGCATTCTCAGGATTTTTCTCTAGTTGAAAGAGCTGTGAAAATGGAGCGGCTGGAAGTGTTAGCTGATTTAGCCAATTTTCTTGATAAGGAGCGGATTAAGGTGGAGGTCGAGAACTCCCCTATTGAAGAGGATGAGGAACAAAAAATGGAATGTTTTGATGCTCCTGGTAACTTTGAGCCAAATGATTTGCCTCCTATCAACTAGGATGATGTGAATATGAATATGTTCTGCAAGATGGCTGAGGATGGGACAAGGAATTTGTTGTCACTGGTGAAGTGGTTGTTCTTTGAGGTTAAGGAGCTCAATATTTAGATGAAAAACTGGCAAGATATTTTGTTGCAACGATTTGTGGTAATCAGAAAGAATGGGCCATTAAAGGTAAATTTAAAACTATGAATGTGATGTTGGATAAGTTGGTTGTTGATGCGAATCGTCTGGGGGGTTTCTCATGAGGTCTCGAGGATTTCCTCTTTGGAAATGGTGGTCAATAAAATGTTAGAGAACAAAGTGGCTAGTCTTGAGGAAAGAATGGGTAAGATGTCGGAGGATTTAAAAAATAGTGGTTAATATTAGTAATAACTCTTTGAAGACCACAACTAGGGGTGTCTTTGTTTTAAATGAGAAAGCCCTTAATTGGACGGGTAAACCTCTTGACTTGGGTTATTTGGAGAAAGTGATTGATGAGATCAACTGTTCGAACCAAGTGGAGAAAGATGAAGAGTCTACTCTAGCATTGGAGAAAGATGTGTAGGTTGGGCCGTGTCTTAGGACAAGGAGTAAGACTAAAAAGAGAGTTGTTGTTTCAATGGATGAGCTTAAGGATGTTGTGAATATGCATGAGGAGGTCATTAAGGAGAATATGGCCTCGGTGAATGTCTTGGATAATATGTTGTAGCTGACACTTTCCTTTTTGTTGGTTCAACAGGGTTGCTAATGTTTTTTGTTGTTTGTTTGCTGACGGGTTCCTTATGTTTTATCTTTTGTCAGCATTTTGGTTTTTTGGGCTGCTGGTTTTCATTGCTTAGTTTCTCTTGCAACTTTTCGTCATTGTAAAGGGTCTCGGGTTCCCTTCAAAACCTATTTTTCCTTATCAAAAACTATATATTTCCAAAGTCTTTAACTTTTAAGAATCTTTGGTCGGAAGGTGACTCCAAAAATATAATTGATCGCCTCCTCGCAAGTGTGCCCCCTCGTGGACAATAAAAAAATCTTGGATCGATGACGCCCATCTTGGCCTTGGCTAAGCTTGGATAGTTAAAATATCACACGCTTATAGAGAAGCTTAATGTTGCCGCGATTTTTAAGTAATGAAGGTGTTAGGAGTAATGATTCACGTACCTGGCTTAATGTTAGTGATCTAAGTTCTAATGTTTGTGCTTTATTGAATTATGATAAATCACATGGACAAGAGGCATGTCATCCCTTTAATGAGGACAGGTTGGATCTTTCACATCACAATCATTAGATTGTATGGGACCGAGCTCAGAGGCTTAGTCTGCAAGGAAACGTCACACACTTTGTGGGTTCTCAGATTTGGCGGGGCCAGTTTTAGTAAAGATTTTGACTGTTTCTGCCCCACTGTGTTGGCCAAGATGGGTGGAGAAAGGAAAAGAATTGAACCAGATAGCTATGAGATGCACACCAAAAATGTTAAGGTTTGGAATAAAGTAAAAAGTGGCAGGTTACTTCCTTTCTTGGAGAAGCTCCATGGTTCCAATTAGGCGGCTACGGATCTTTTTGAGAAAAATTGGAATAATGGAAACCTTACCCTGTTTGGTAGGAATGTGGAGCTCAATGAAAATTTGATTGCCGAAGTGACAGGCTTGTCTACTAATGGAAAGAAGTTCTTCAGGGATAGGGTTTTTCCTGATGATGCCATTATCATATTTCCTAAAAAAGAAAAAGAAAGGTTGAATCTTGTGAAAATTGCTAACAGCTACTTTGAAGCTGACACAATAAAATCCCTTTGGAGAAAGGTCCTACGATTCATCATGGAGTACATTACGGTGGATGGGCGCTTCACCAGGGTCTATGGCTATCACTTTGCTCTGCTAAATCACTTCTGCTACAAGGTAAGGGTTTCATTCCCCTTCTATCTTTTTTGTTCTCTTAGGAAAAGCTTGGATGAGCATAAGAAAAACCCTAGAAGATTCCCTATCCTGTATACTGGGCTGATTAGGTTGATTGTTGAGCATTATCAAAATTTTCTCATCCTCGCTAATCTAGAAACTCTTCCTGAGTCTAAGAAAGATGACACTGAGCCCAATTTTTTGGAGTATTTTCCCAATTTAAGTTCGGCCAGAACTGTCCTTAGCCCGCATGTTGTCCCTTCTGGCAAAAAAAACCCTACCCCTTCTTCTGATAAGGCTCGTTCTAAGTTTGAGCCGGGAAGCCCCTCCTTCAAGACCAATACTATTGATAAGAACCCTCGGGCTAAAAATATTGTTTCCTATTCCGAAGATTCCCCTGAATCTAAGGCATCCGGTGCCAATAATATTGAGTCAAGTGTCGACCCGTTGTTGGAAAGATCTACTAGAAATGGATCCCTTGTTACTCTTGACCCTGAAAAAACATGTTTAAACACTAGGAAGGATCCTGCTTTGGATGTTTTGAATTTAGCCAAAACTAATGTTGATTCCCATTTCAAATTTTTGGAATGGAATTTCAATGAAATTAATGAGTTAAAGATAAAAAATTGGGCCCTTCAAAGCAAATTGGAAGAGCTGGGTGCCAAGATTGCTGCGATTGAAAAGAAAGAAGAGGATCATGGTGATCTTGGTCTTAGCAAAGAAACTCGGTACCACGTTGACAATAACAAAAAGATTGAAATTGAGGTTGAGAATATGAGGAACACCATCAAAAGTGTTGCAGAGCAAAACAACCGAATGGCCAAACACAACGCCATTATAATTAATGCAATGACTAAGAAGTTAGAAAGAGCCCAACAGGGGTCTCTGGTGGTGGACATGGAGGAGACCAATGATGAAAGCCAGGAAATGGATGGCTTCATTATTATCAAAGAGAACCGGTAGCCAACTGATTCAAACTTTAAAAGGGAACCAGCGACATGCAAAATTTGAGACGGACTTTGTCCTCAAGACTCGGGTTAGCGGCCTGGCTTGTTGTTCCGCTCACCGGGCCTTTTTGCTTGACCTTTTATGGTCTCATACTTGCTTGGTCAGCCGCTTTGCTCCGCTCTTTTCCTCTTTCTAGCAAATGATGTTTTCAGCTGATCTCTTTTGCTCTCTTATTTTGTAAACTATGTGGTTTGGGTCCCTCGTGAAACCATTTTACCCTTTTATCAAAACATAATATATATTATATAATTTAATGTATAATATAAATATTTAAATATAATAAATAATATATAAGATTCATTATATATATATTATATTTACTCCAATATTGTATAATATAACATATAATAAAATTATAAATATAATAAATAATATAATATGCACAAATTATTTATATATTACATGTACAATATAAATTTAAATATTATATTATTTAATTTTAATATTTATTTTATTAATAAATAATATGCTTTAAATATATAATATAATACATATATAATTATTTTAAATAATATGTTTTTTTATTAGATAAGCAAGGGAAGGACCCTGATCCCATGGTACAAAGTTAGGACAAACAAAGAGACAGACTAGTAGAAACAACACCTGCTACTACTAGCAAATAGCTGTAAACAGGCCAAACCAAAGCCTAAGAAGGCATGTAGACCCAATAACCAGAATTGCAACCACAAAATCATCAACAACATAATAAAAAAACAACATCCCCAAAATAGTCCACAAAATAGAACACAAAACATTTATGACCTGGTCAACCAAGGAACAACAGGTACTAATCCATAAAAAAGTTATCAAGGACAATGAAAATGAGCATCGAATGATTAAGAGCGGACATAAGATCAAAGCAAAAAACTCCCAATTGTAGCCAAATTGGATCACAAACACCCTCCCAGCAGACTATCTTCAACTTTCAAACTAGGCCTTACAGCCAACGAAACAGGCCATCCTCCAAGCAGACAAACCATAATTTCAAACAGCGCCCACCCCGTAGGTGGGTGAGACAAAATGAACTTCAAATTCGTACAAGCAATTTTTTAGAAGATTCAAAAAACCAAACTGCCAAAAAATAGCTAATCCCATCACAACTCTTTGATAGAACCATCCCACATCGAACTTGTTAAATTGAGAGAAACCAAATTTGAACCAAAAACAGTCAAAGCGTTGATGGGATAGAGGGCCCCCATCAACCTACTTGCCTCTCCACCTCTATAGGAGAAAGCATATCCCACAAGCAAAACCATCCAAACAACAACAGTAGAAGAACTCTAGCCTCCAAAGCACCACCACGAATCGAGCACCAACTCATACTCCATCTCTATAGGAGAGAGCTCTCCTTTAGAAGAGAGGGTGAAGTAAGAACCATAATCACTAGTGCCACCAATCTCTTGCATGAACCAACTCCACCTCAAGAGGAACCAACAGAAGAAAAGGGAGCTTCCCATCCCAACTACAACCACCAACTCCACCTCAAAAAGGAGAGGGCTTTGCCTCTGAAGGAGCAATCTCCACCTCCATAAGAGACCACAACTATAGAACCAAACATGAAGCCAACACACCAGAAGAAAAATTTGTTATCACACCCCTTGGTAGCTCAAGTAGCTGGTACACAGTATGTTAAACAAAGATAAAGGAAACATTTGCCTTAAAGATAAGCCCAATTTCCAAGGGCCTTATAAATTGATTGATAGATACTATTACCACGTCATATATCACCATAACATACAACTCATTGATTACGAAAAGTGATGATAAGAAACACATACTAAAAATTTAAAAGATTTAAAGTATTGAACTAGTTATGGTCTTCTGGTCTTGGTCTGGTCTCTAGAGTTGTCCATTTGCAAAAGTAGAGGAAAGTTTGAATCTCTGAAAAGCAATGGAAATAATTTTATATTTGCTTATATGAACGCAAATCGCTGATCATGGGGATTATAGTAGCAACAAAGGACATTTGTAACAAAGCAATGAAGCCATTGTGTGGAGATGATGAGGTCACTTTCAAATACAATAGCTTATATATAACTTTTTTGTTCACGTTAAAGCAAGTATAAGATGTCATATTTGTCCTTCAGACCATGGTCTAGAGGCAAAGGTAAAGTCAAAGACATGGCGATGAAACCCCAAGGTTCTCTACTTTCTCACAAGATCTCTTTTATATTAAGGCATTCCATTTCTAGTCTCTAAATAATCATCATTGTCTATACATGCAAAAGTATTATAGTAATGATGCTCCTGCAAAAAGTAGGTTTTAAATATTTGTGCAGGTAATAGAGTCCATTATTCTAGTAATTGCTGCCATAGTTTGAAGTATTCGTCTGCGTTAAAAATTGGGTCTTTCTATTCACATGTTGGGAAATAAAGAGATGCAGAAAAAGAGGTTCACGAAGTTGTAGTGGGCGGTTTTGAACCAGATGTAAATACAGAGAAGCGTACCATTCTAATGGCATACCAAGATAAATCAGGTGAACTATGCTGGATTGCATATAAGTTTGAATCTCTGAAAATTCATGCTCTCTATGTTTACATGGTCGTGTTAATGTGGGCTACAACCTCAAAGTTTGATGGCAACTGTCAAATAAATTTGAGCCATTCATCCCCATTCTTCATATACTAAATATACAGAGCACTGTCACTTCAAAGACTGAAGAAAAACTGTTAAATATACCCCTAGACATTAATGAGGTCACGACCGCAATTTATATGCCAAATTTGTTAAGTGATACGTGAAAAAGTGGCCAACAAAAACTAACAAAACGTTGAACGGATGAGATCGTTCTCACCATCTTGCATCTATTTTTGAGCATTGCACATCGTTGATGACAAAATGGAGGTCACTCATCTCAAATAGGTAATTCCTTTGACGTAATTAAAGTTATTTTTGGCGATTAAAATTCTCTTCTATTCCACTAGAATTTGGAGATAAAAAAATAAAATTATGTTTAGGTTATGTTGGGATGTATTTTAATTTTTAAATAGATTATGGAACTATAACTTCTTAATATCTTCAAATATTCTTTTACTATTGGTTGTTCCTTTTAAATTTATAAGTTGTTCCTATAAAATTTATACGATGGTCTAATTATAAAAAGCTTTTAAATTTTCTTAATAAGATCTATTGAAAAGTGTTAGGTAGTCCCTCCTCATTAGACTATAGCCTAACTATTTTATTTGGTTAAATACAAATTTAATTTATATATTTTGTTTTAAATTTATAAGTGTTTTAGTTTGTAAGGAAAAAGAAAAATGTTTTGCTATAATTTATCTAGATTAATTAACTTGCCATTAATAAACTTTAAGATGAAAAGTTAGACACTAATAACTTATATTGCAATAAATTGTTGAAAATCAGGATAAAACTTTTTATGCAGATAATTTTATGTATCCAAATAAGTAGATAGCACTAAATAAATCATAGATGAAAATAGATTATAATATAAATATGAACCATGACTTAAGAATTAAGTGTCCAGAAATCCTTGCAGGGAAAAACTCCACACCCAAAGAGATCTAAGACTTTCAAATGAGTTACATCAATACAACTTCTCTTTTGAATCATGCAACATTTCAACAACCTCTAATTTAACTTGTTTTTCTTTCAACTCAAACACTAAATAAATAGGCATGAGAGAAACCACAAATCACGAATGGTTTTTAAAACCATTTAAACAGAAATCACAGAAACAAGAAAATTCCTTTTCCAACTTGTGATTTTATCCACTTAACCTATTTTTTTTTCAATCAAGCACTAAATATATAGGCATGAGAGAAACCACATATCATGAATGGTTTCTAAAACCATTTAGACATAAATAACAAAAATAAGACTTCCTCTTCCAACTTGTGATTTTATCCATTTAATCTTTTTTTTTTCAATATAGCACTAAATATATCGGCATGAGAGAAACCACAAATCATGAATGGTTTCTAAAACCATTTAGACATAAATCACAAAAATAAGAAACTTCCTCTTCCAACTTGTGATTTATCCACCTTATTACAGTGAAGACGTTCCTTATATGAAGTGCACAAGCTAATTTTTTAAATCAATGGTTCAAACTACCTAAAAACGGTTTCTAGACCATTAGATTCATTACATATAAAATAGTAAAAAGGGAAAAAAAACAAATAATATGCAAAATAGTAAATGAATGGCGAAGATGAATCTAATCATCTAGAAACTTTTTTTAGGCAACTTGAACCATTGATCTAACAAATTAGCTTGTACACTTCTTGTACATTTCATATAAAGAACATCTTGAGCGTAATTATATTTTATATTAAAAATTATTAAGTGCAAATATAATATAATATATAATAAAAAATATTAAATACAAATATAATATAATATATAATTAATATTTAATATATAATTTATATAATATAAATTAAAATTATACATTATAATGATACTTATTATTGTATATAATATTTTATATATACAAATTATATTATTATTATTATTCCTTTTTTATTATTTTGCATTATTTTTTTTTAATTTTACTTTGACTCAGTACATTTAAAAAAATAAATTATAATATGCTATATTTTATATAATGTAAGTTTATATTTAAAATTTTATTATGTTTATAATTATTACATATTATATTTTATATAAAAAATTATTAAATACAAATATCATATAATATATAATAAAAAATATTAAATACAAATATAATATAATATATAATTTATATAATCTAAATTAAATTACACATAATATAATGATACTTATTATTGTATATAATATTTTATATATATTGTATATAATAGTATTTATTTGTAATATGATTATAATTAATATTGTAAATATAAAATATAATAAAATTAAGGATAAAATATAATAGTAAAATATATCCATAATATAAATTTTATATAAAGTACATATATAATCAAATAATAAATATATAAAAAGGTTAAAATAAAATTGATTTTAAAAATATAAAAACATAATTGATTTTAAAAATATGTATTATTTGATTATATATATGTACTTTATAGAAAATTTATATTATTATTATATTTACTATTATATTTTATATTTAGATTTTTTATTGACAATTGATACTGTACCCTTATCTACTATTTCACCTCACTATATACAATTGATACTTTACAATGTGTTTTTAGTTTTTTTAGTTTTATTAAGTTTTAATTTTTTTAGTTCTTTCTATGCCATGGAACTATAAACAACACGAGATTTTAACTAGTGAAATTAATGTTTTGAATTTCAACCAATTAAAATCGATTATTTTCTTTTATATAGTATATTTAAATTTTTTTAAAGTAAAGTATTTGAGTATAATATTTTCACTTCTCAACTAATATTTGCACATTCAAAGATGCAAACATTATGACAAAATTAAAGTTAGAAACTATTAATTTATAATAAAATATATAACTATTTTTTAAATAACTTCATATTTGAAATCAACTATTTAAGATAAATATTTATTCATAAAGTTTATTTACATTAAGATAAATGTTTAGGGAACTATAGACAACACGAGATTTTAACTAGTGATTAATGTTTTGAATTTCAATCAATTAAAATCGATTATTTTCTTTTATAGAGTATATTTAAGTTTTTTTAAAGTAAAATGCATGTTAAAAGTATATTTGAGTATAATATTTTCACTTCTCAACTAACATTTGCACATTCAAAGATGCAAAAATTATGACAAAATTAAAGTTAGAAACTATTAATTTATAATAAAATATAACTATTTTTTAAATAACTTGATATTTGAAATCAACTATTTAAGATAAATATTAATTCATTCATTATTATAGTTAAAATTTATTTGTTAAGATAAATGTTTAGGAGGAAGATAAATTTATTATTGATTATTTAATTATTATAGTTAAATTTTATTTTATAAGATAAATATTTAGAAGCAAGGTAAATTTATTTTTTTCTAAATTTTAATATTTTTCAAAATTAAATTTAAAATTATTTATGTAAAATTATTTAAGATAAATATTTTGAAGGGAAATAAATTTCAATACATTTTTAATATTTTCATTGTTAAAGTTCTTATTAGTTCCTACCATGGAACTATAGGCAAGGGGTAGTTTCTAACTAGTGATTAAATGCTTTATTTGCAGCCAATCAAAATTCTTTATTATTTTTTTATACATTATATTTTAATTTTTGTTAATGTAAAATGTAAGATTTTTAACTTTTCAAATTTCAAAAATTATTTTTCTTCAATTTTATTGGCTACAAAACTTTGAGCGATAAGGGCAGATTTCTAGGGAGCATAAAATTTTTATCGCAACTTTTCAAGGTTTTTCTGCCATAATGACCATATTCAAAATAATATTTAACTAATTTTTAGAAAAAAATTTAAACTATTCAAATTTTTTTTACATGTTATATTTTCCATTCTATTCATTTATTTACTTGTCATATCTTAAATAAAATATAATTCAAATAATAAATTCAAATATATAAAATGATCTAATAACAAATTCAAATAAATAATGTATTTTTAATATATTATATTATATTTGATTTTAGAAGTAAGTAGTTGTGGGGGACTTTGAAATGGCTCTTCCGCTCTCTACTGAAATTACTATCTCTACTGGTTCTCCCTTGCATTCTGCGGCCGATTAGTCGTTGGAATCTGGTGTATCATTGGCTTCGGGTGCGTCGTTGTTTGCTAGTTCGTCGCTGTCTTTGGGCGCGTCATTGGTTGCTGGTGTGGCGTAGGCTTCTTTTGGGTCAATTTTGGCCGTTGCTGGCTCGCGGGTGCTTGCTGATGGTTCATTACCTATTGTTGGGGTGCTATTGTCTTCTCTTGGTGGCTCTTGACCTTTGCTTGGTGGTTTTGCTAGTTCTAATTTTTCTCCTTTAGGGTATGGGTTGCTGCACGTGGAGGTCCCCCTTTCATGTCCTGCTTCTTAGTCCTTTGCAAAGGTGGTTGGGTCTAGAGGTAAAACCCCTTCCTCTTCTTTGCCCTCTTTTAAGGGTAAACCCTTACAATGTTCTTCTTCTGCCCCTACTATTTTTTGTGGGTAGGAGGTGTTGGATAAAGAAGAGTATTTTTCCTGTTTTGCTCTTATTTGTAGATTTAATGGTTTATGGCCTTCCCTCCCAAATTTGCACAAATGGGTTTGGAGTCATGGAGGCCTATTGTTGAGGATAGGACTGAACTCTATCCTTCAGCTAGGGGTTCGTTTGTGGTTGCCTTTCAATATGAGGAGGATAGGGCCCGGGAGTTTGAAGGGGGTGTTTGGTTGTGGGGAAAGCACTCGCTTTCTCTTTGGCCTTGGTTCCCTTCTTTCAACCCTCTTTCTAAATTTACTCCAGTGTTGTTCCTAGGACCTAGGTCAGACTTCCTAACTTGCCCCTTTAGTTTTGGACTCCTTATTGCTTTGAGTCCATTGGAAATGCTATTGGTAGGTTTATTATGGCTGATTCATCTTCTCTTATCTATGATCAACCTACTTTCGCCTGCATTCTTGTGGATGTTGATACCTCTAAAGATTTACCTAGGGAGGTCATTTTGATGGTGGGGGCTAGACCATGGTCTCAGATTTTTTTATTATAAAGGACTTCCTTTCCGTTGTAGGAGATGTTTTCCTATAGGTCATTTGGCCACTGACTGTCAGAAATCTCGTTAGAGTTATGCTACTTGGTGGAAAGATGCTCTCCGTGAGCATCTTATTGCAGGAGAATCTTTGAATGATGATTATAGTTATGAGGATGATATCTTGGCCCCTAAAGTCTTGGCTTTTGGTTCTGTTGTTGTTGTTGGTGTTGTTGGTCCATCTGCAGTTGTTGGTTCATCTGTAGT
>VDFB02058798.1:0-37190 GCA_007258455.2 Sequoia sempervirens
AATCTAAAATTACTCTAGAAGATTTAATGCAAGAGAGAAGACCCATAATAAGGTTTGAAATAGCATATGTATGAAATTCACATGCCTGTAGCTATTCCAAAAATGCAAAAAATACCACCAAAAGTGGCTTTTGATCATTTTAAAACATTTCAGAATGCATGAACACTAAAATGATTGCATTAGCATCCATGTAGACAAGAGTTTTCATAAATTCTAAGGAATGATCAGAAACATATACTTTAACTAGATTGGACTTGAAGGGCATCTTGACAATGGAGTTTTAGGCTAAGGATTTGGTCAAATGAGTCCTAAAACATGCTAAGGGCATGGACACTAAAATGAGTGTGCACTATAGAGTGGAAATTGCAAAGTAGCCAACTTTCAACTCTAAAATGAGATTGTTAGTTTTATGATCAAATTTAATGCACAGAAATTTAATTCAAAATCAGACACAATAACACAGCAGATACCCTGGGAAAACCCTCCTCTTGAGGGGAAAAACCCAGCAACAAATATCTCTCTATTATTTATCAATAATGGCAACAAGTCTCTTTACAATGAGGCCAATCTCAAGGCCGATATGCAGCACCTTCACAAGATGCAATGATAACAAGTAATCAGCACTTCCTTGTAACTCAGATCTGCCCTTAAGAAATTCGCTATCTGCTCTTGATAATTCGCAATCTGCACTTGATTGATCTGCCCTTGAAGAATTCGCACTTGGAAGAGAAGAAATGCTCGAACTTGATTGATGCACAAATGGAGTGGAATGATCTTGTATTTATACAACTTGAAGGAGAGAGGTCGTACCTTTTCATGCAAGGTCGGCCATCATAAAAAATATAATTTCAATTTAATAAATACAATTTACAAGGAAGGTTGGCCAAGAAGATAATTACAAAGTTGCCATGCGAAGCACCTCTTTACATTGAATAATCACATATAAATAAGGAAGCATGAAGCCCGAAGCTGCAATTACATCAACAAAGATGACTACAAAGTTCAATAAAAATGGTATAATCCTAACTAGTACCTTTTGCACCATGAAAACTCCAGTACTTCTATCCTCTATTGATCTACTCCTACCAACTAGAAAAATAGAAGCCAAATAGTAAACACGACCAAATTTCTCTAGGTGTCTTCTGGAAGCACATTCACCTCAAACCCAACATCCACAATAATGTTCATTAGATCATTCCCAAGTATTTCCATGTAAACCGCCGTTGATCTTCCAACTAAATTCATTGTTTGGAAGAACGGGATTAGTCACTTGATCTCTTGATAATGGGGGTTTGACTACTAGGTCCTCATTATTATTCACGACACCAAATGCTAAGTGATCTATAGCATGCTCAACCAAACTGTTCTCAGGTATTGGTATGGTATTGGCCATAGAATTCCTTGAGAATGCTTTGCAATAAACCCACAATTTTGACTAGTACAATGGTTTGAACTACTTGCTTTGAAATAGTTTTTCCCAACTCTAGTTGGTTTATTTGTGTACTTACAATTTCATTGGAGTGGTAATGCTCATTTGCAATGGAATGCTTGACGTCAGCTCTTTTTCAAGATTATTTATTTTTCTATACATGGGTCTAGATATGTGACCAACTTGGCATCAGCACGTGTGATGGCCACTTTTTCCTAGGGCCTAACTAAATCAACTATTTTGATGTTTATGCTAGATTTTTGTTTCAAATATTTGGTATCATCATGGTCTCCTAGTCCACACCATCTACAAAGTAGTCATGTAACACCGTAATTTCTCAAATAATCCCTCACAATGTGATTCTGCTCATTGCATTGTTGGCATTGTATGATAGGCCATCCCTTGGACTCATATTTTATCCAACTATAACCTCCTCCACTATTGTTATTTTAACATCTAATAGTGTTACTGTTTCTTTGATTGTGATAGCTACTAGGAGATGCAGTTTACTTTTCTATAGTTTCAAAGTTGTGGTAGGTGGGACTAATCTCCCTAGGCAAACTTTTATTCTTCAAATTATATGGGAAATCCTTGATAGACTGACTTGTAATTTGGAAAATCTTGCCAAACAAGATAATATAAATTGAAAAAAGAAAAGAGGAGAATGCTGCTCTAAAGCCTAGTGAGGAAGAAAAATGGTCATCCTCCATTGTTGCCTTTGGAACTACACTTTCTTCAGCAATTTGACTCTAATAAGTACTCTATGTTGTCTTGGTATCTCATATATTATTCTCCTTTGTGTGCCATTGGTGGATTCTTGTGACTGATTATTCTTGTTGTTTATAGTTTTGAATTTTAAATTTCTTATTCGGTTTACTTTTTAAACACTTTTTCCAATTTTGTAGTCGCATCCTCTTGATGCATTGTAATGTCCCCTTTTTAGCGAGCATTAGAGTTTGGTGGTTTAGCCTATCATCGGATCCTCGTAGGCTAATAAAGGTGATTAGAGGGCTCTGTTGTGGAGAGATCTGGTATCTCAAATGGTAGTTTGCAGCGTTGGCACCTCCAAATCCTTTGTATATTCTGAGGCTTGGTTATTTAGGGGTTTCTAGCTTCATTTGTGTATACTTACTATTTATGAGTGTACCCTGAGGACGCGTCCCCCCCTAAATCTCGAGCGTTCCCGGAACGTGGGGACGGCATTTCCCAAGTCCCCAATGGCGCCACCAATTTTGCCACTTGCCGCCGAGGATGCGGGGATGTACTGACGTTCCCAGTACGCTGAGGGGGATGCTTGTGTGTCCCTTGAGTGTCCCAAGGACGCCCAAGCGTCCCCCGCGGCGGCAACTTCAAGCACATGTTTAAAAAAAAAATTAACACATTTTTTTATTATTTCTTTGGTTCTATTCGAAATCTTCCATTTGCTGATTCGACAATTTAAAATTCTATGTAGTATTAAGTATTCTAATTTCTAATTAGTAATTCGATATTGAAAACTTCAATGTTTGTTGTTCAATGTTCAATGTTCAAGTATTCTGTATTTACTATTTAGTATTTCAATTTGGCATTTGCTATTTTACTTCTTAATAGTCTTATACATCTTTTCATAACTAGCATTTTAAGTACCATATGTATAGTATATAGTGTATACCATAGCAGCAAAAATCTTTTGGGGAAAAAATCGGCAAACCAAAAGTATAAGATTTTTTGAAAAAATCTGGAAAAAATAAAGAAAAATTTGGATTTAAAAAAAAAAGGTAAAAAATTGTAGAACAAAATCATTCTTGAAATGATCTCACGCTCATTCATCCCCAATCGGAGTCACTGTTAGAACTGAAAAATCTCACATTTTTCACTAGCCTCCACCCACCTATCCTCCACATTCCACAAAAATTCATCACATTTTAATTTTATGATCAACACAAATTGTTGAAATTTGTGTGACAAGATCCATTTTGTAGCCCACATCATAGCAGCAAAAATCTTTTGGGGAAAAAATCGGCAAACCAAGAAGTATAAGATTTTTTTAAAAATCGGGAAAAAGTCTAGAAATTTTTTTTTTAAAAAGTGAATTTAAATTAAAAGTGTAGAACAAGAGATAAAAAACTATTTTTTTTTTTGAAATTAGAAAGGCATTTTCCATGGCACATAGAGAACATAAGAAACAAAATAAAATAAAGGTTTGTACTAATGAATTGTAAAAAATAGATTTTTGTAGTTTATATTCATATCATTGATTACATTGCATTGCGATCTTTCAAACTCAAAGCATTGCATAACTAACTTCACTTCAGATGCTAATAGATGACAAAATTCTGTCAATTACAATATTGTTTTACAAAAGTCAACCTAAAGAGTTATGCAATTGCCACTTCTACATTTCATATGTTAATGTTAGGATCAGATTTAATAGAAACAAGAAATGACATAAAGAACAAATGAACACGATTATTTATCCTACTGGAAAACCCTCCTTCTGAGGGAGAAAAATCAACCACAAATATGTCTCTTATATATTGAATGAAGTAGCAGCAAGCGACTTACAACATTACAGAAGGGCCAGCACTCTCTCCTAGATGCCAATATAAATCCGGCTTTGAAAGAATCTCAGCACCTCTACAGATGCCGTATACAGAGAAAACTTCTGATCAATCTGCTCTTCAGGATGACAACCTGCTACAAAATAATCCAGAGCTTCTTCTTGAAGAAATGATTTTTATAGGCAAATAAGTCCTGAAACAAGTCCACGCTAACCTAATGGCGGATATACATGCAGAAGATGCAAGGTGGCAGTTCATGAGTCTATTTAAGAATATAGCGAGGTTACCATGTAAGTATGGAATTCCTCACATAATGGAATTACACCTGCATGTAGAATAAGACAATTTATGAGGGGTGACCAGGTGACATTTTATTTGGGAAGATTCGCTTGTTGGGAGCCTCACAAGGCGCAAAGACATCCCAGCACTTTCCCTCTTAGCTAGGGAGGTATCTTTTCAGATATCCATGTCATCAAAACATATGTGCACAAGTGTCCATCACGGAATCACTCAACGTGATGTTGTCATCTCATCATGACATCCACCATGGCTACTCCAAGAGAATAGAACAAGGGCTTTCACCTCAAATTTCTCTCGCAGAGAAAAAAATGCACTAATAAGGGCTTACACCTCAAATTTCTCTCACAGAGAAAAATGCATTACCAAGGGCTTACACCTCAAATTTCTCTCACAGAGAAAAATGCATTATCAAGGGCTTGCACCTCAAATCTCTCTCATAGAGAGAAATGCATTAACAAGGGCTTATACCTCAAATTTCTCTCACAGAGAAAGATGCATTAACAAGGGCTTGCACCTCAAATCTTTCTCACAAAGAGAAATGCATTAACAAGGGCTTGCACCTCAAATCTCTCTCACAAAGAGAAATGCGTTAACAAGGGCTTACACCTCAAGTCTCTCTCACAGAGAGAAATGCATTAACAAGGGCTGACACCTCAAATCTCTCTCGCAGAGAGAAATGCATTAACAAGGGCTAATACCTCAAATCTCTCTCACAGAGAGAAATGCATTAACAAGGACTGATACCTCAAATCTCTCTCGCAGAGAGAAATGCATTGACAGATACCTCAAATTCCTCCGTCTTAGAGAAAAATGCATTAACAAGGGCTTTCACCTCAAATTCCTCCGTCTCAAAGGAAAATGCATTAACAACAGATCTCCATGATGATGAAACTCCCTCTGAAGCTCCAAGTACTTGCATCAACCTTCTGTCCTCCTCGTCCAAGGTTGCTTCTGATGAATTGTCAAAATCCCTCTGAATGTAAATCCCTCCTCTTCGAAGAAACTGATCTCAAAGATAACCTGAATAGGTTCCTCCTCTTCGAGAGATGTCTTCAGCCACCAACTTAGTCCCATGGCTGCAAGCTATGACTCCATGCTTGATCATTTCTCCAGTTGGCATGAGTTCCTTACAAGATGCCTCAAGTTCTTCTTCTCTAGGCAATCTCTCATCACCCTCTTGCTCCTCGATCCATCCTGGAAGCATTTAGAGAGAGATTACTAATAGTTTAAACTACCCCAAAGAATATCAATGCTAGAAGCATACAAGATTCACTATCCCAACATTATAGCATGAATTAATAACTACATAAAAAAAAATTCATGATCATTACTTAAACAGGAAATACTTATCTTGTTGAAATCAGAATTTCCTTAAGTGTTGTACTTAAACACTTTTTCAGGTCTACTCTTATCTTTCCCTTAGGTCTGCTCATGTGAGCATTAATTTTGCTCTTGAATGTTGACTCTGCTTAAAACAACAGTTCCTTCTCACATATCTCCTGGGGAGAAGTCATGTGCCAAATATATTTATGATGATGCTCTATAATCAGCAACTATACCAACTCATAGTGAATATGCAACTGCAAAGGCTCAGACGTCTATCCTTCCTGAAGTGACTATAACCTACTTAACTCATATCAACCACAGCAGCTAGTGGCCAAGATACAATAGACTTGATGTCTTGATTTACACAATCAGCAATAGGCTTAGTCAACCCAAATCTGATCAGGTCTTTTCAAAAAAAAAAGCCCCGCTCTGATACCATGTTAATGTTAGGATCAGATTTAATAGAAAGCAGAAAAATGAACATAAAGAACAAATGAACACAGTATTTATCCTGGGAAAACCCTCCTTCTCGAGGGAGAAAAATCCAGCCACAAATATGTCTCTTATATATTGAATGAAGTAGCAGCAAACAGCTTACAACTTGACCCACAGAAGAATAGCACCTCTCCTAGATGCCAATAAATCAGCTTACAAGTCTCAGCACCTCTCCTAGATGCCAATATACAGAAAACTTCTGATCAATCTGCTCTTCAAAGGATAATAACCTGCTCTAAAATAATCCGACTTCTTCTTGAAGAAATGACTTGTTTTTATAGACAAAATAAGTCACCAAACAAGTCCACACTTCAACCTAAATATAGGCAGATATGCAGCCACAAGAAGACGCACAAGGTGGCAGTTCATGAGTCTATTTAAGGAATACAAACAGAGATTCTCATGCATGTCAGTATGCAGATTCTCCTGCATGTCAGTTACACCTTGCAAGAAGAATAAGACAATTTATGAGGTCGGCCAGCTGACACAACAATTTATTTAAGGAAGATTCTTCTAACACAGTAAGATACCTCCTGCAGCTACCAAAACATTAACATTGTATAACTAATAACTAGGAGCAGCTGCCAATTGCATTTGCTTGTCATGGCATTCTATGAGACCACATTTCTTTGAGGCACTTTTTCAAACAATTCATTGCCTTGTCTATGCTACCACATTTTTTCATGCGTGTCTAAAGCATTTAGTCCAAGCGGGATAAATTGCACTTTATTGCTATGGCTAAAACCTAAAAACAAGTGCTTTCGAAACAAGCTATGGATGCTTGGAAAAGTCTATCAAAAAGCATAATAGTAAGCAATAGCATAGACGATTGAACTCTTTGAAAAATGGCTCAAAGGAAATGAGGGTCTCAACTGGTGATGAATGCAAGACAATCAAACCATTTAAAGTGCTTTCAAACAAGCTATGGATGCTTGGAAAAAATCTATCAAAGCATAATAGTAAGCAATAATGTAGACAAGGCGGTGAACTCTTTGAAAAATGGCTCAAAGAAATGAAGGTCTCATAGTGAATACTTAAGACAATCAAACAATCAAATTGTTTGATTGTGTCTTAGCGATAGAGACCCTTATCCTTTATACTACATTCATGTCTATCAAAGCATTTTATCAAACAGTTCATTACTTGCTGCTTTGGCTAAAAGCCAAAATAACTTCCGAACAACTATGGATGCTTGAAAAATCTATCAAAGCATAATAGTAAGCAATAACATAGACAAGGCAATGAAGCTTGTTTGAAAAATGCCTCAAAGAAATGTGGTCTCATCGTGGAATGCCATGACAAGCAAATTACTTATGGATGTCATGGCATTCATCGCTATGAACTCCACATTTAATTTGCCACTCATTCTGCTGTCTTACTCATACTGTTTGCAAAGCATTTTTATCAAGCAGTTCACTCCCTTCACACTTTATGGCTAAAAGCCTAAGCAGGTGCTAAACAAGCTATGGATGCTTGGAAAAAATCTATCAAACATAATAATAAGCAATAGCATAGATAAGGTAGTGAACTGTTCAAAAAAATGCCTCAAAGAAATGTGGTCTCAATGGTGATGGAATGCCATCACAATCTGTAGCAATTTGCTTGTCATGGTATTTGTCATGCCATTCCATCACCATGAGACCAGATTTCTTTGAGGCATTTTTTCAAACAGTTCACTGCCTTGTCTATGCTACCACATTTTTCATACAAGTCTACCAAAGCATTTTATCAAACAATTCACTGCCTAGCTGCTATGGCTAAAAGCCTAAAACAAGTACTTTCGAACAATCTATGGATGCTTGGAAAAAATCTATCAAAGCATAATAGTAAGCAACAAGCTATGGTCTCATGGTTTATTTTCAAGCGAAAATCAGCGTGATTTATTCACATTTTTTTGCAGGTTATAAATGCATTTTTTTTTGGCAATTTTGCTATTCGAAATGGGAAAAAATCGTTCACCAAAAGGTCAAAGAGTTTTTCAAAAAATCGGGGAAAAAATCGTCCAACTTGCAATTTTTTAAAAAATTGGGTTTTTTGCAGATTTCTACTTTTGTGGTATATACACCCGCCTCCCCCTCGCCGTCCCCAAATTGAGGCCCCTTTGTCCTGGAATCCCATCCCCACGTTCCGGCGTCCCCCCGTCCCCAACCATGGTGTAACTATGCTATTTATAGTAAGTCAATTGGATGATAGAGGCCAACCTTACTATTTTTAGTAAGGCATCCTGATGGGCAGAGTGGTCAGTGGTAGCCGGTGGTGAAGTCAGAATTGATAAATGAGGTTATTTAATGAAGTTAAGGTATTTAATTATTATTAAAGTTATACTTTAATAATAATTAATTATTTATAAGGTGAGAACATTAAATGACTATTTGACTTTATTATAAAGGCATTTAAATATCATAAAGTCAAAATATAAAGGTGGATATGATATGACTTCATTTGACCTTATTTTAAAAAGGGACTTAATGATATAAAGTCAAATAATAAAGTTATGCTATTGGGCACCCACTTTATGAGATGGCATTAAAAAACAAAAGCAAATATAAAGTAAAAGTTATTATAGTTTAATGTAAAAATGCCTCATTGGGAATCGAGCCATTTGGAGAAGGATATATAAAGTTGTGTTACACGGGGACGCGTCCCCTGCCCCAAAACCCCCCTGTACCCGTCCCCATCCGTCCCGGGGACAAGGGGACGCATCGGGGATAGTCCTCGGCCGTCCCCGAATTAGGAAAATTCACAGGAAACGACGGGGAACGTTTCCTCTTGTCTAGGGTCCCCTGTCCCCAAGGACGGCGAGGGACGTTGGAAACGTCCCTCGCTGTCCCCCATGTATATAGAGCTCCAAAAAATTAAAGAACATAAAATTTTGTTTTTTAAAACATTTTATATTGCTATTAAATGTTTTGTGGGCCCACAGCAACATAATGCATTTGTGTAAAGTCTAAAAGCAAAAATTTAAATGAAACTTAATAAAGATTCATAAGATTCAATGATATTATTTGGCTCTCACGGCAAGCGACGGCAGGGGCGACGACCTCACACAGCAAAGCACGGGAAAATCTTTGCCTCAACTCAGTCTAAACAATTTCTTGGCATTTTTCTCCTGCGTTTGGGCATTTAACAGAGACGTTTTTGCATTTTAAAGAGGCATGAAACAGATTTCTTCAAGTTTTTGTTTCTCATGCCTAGAGTAAAGTCGTGGCTGGGCTCTATTTGACTGCGTTTTTTCTTCACTCAAGCTGCATTTTGTTTGTGTTTGGGACGCCTTGAGGAGCTGGGAGCTGCATTTACTTAGTTCCATTTCCTACCACTCTCGTGATTTATTGAAATTGATAGACCATGGTTTTATTGATGTTTGATATTGCTATGATAAATTTTATAATGCTTTAATGACATTTATTATGTTGTTATGCTACTACTCTCACGATTTATTTATATATTGATATTGTTGTTAGCAATTATTAATTTATTGACATATATCTCTCTTTCCCTCTCTCTATCTATAATATATTAATAAATTTTGAAAAAATCATATATATATATATGTATTTTGTATGTCGCCGTCCCCTATCGTCCCCTAAAAATGGGCCCCTAGGAAACGTCCCAAAAACGCGTCCCCAGCCATCCCCCCGTCCCCGTCCCCAAAAGGCCGTGGAACACAGATATAAAGGCTTTTTGAAAAGCAAATGAATATCATTGATCATTCATACAACTTGGTTTGTGCTTTGGCATTTTGGAGGTGGAAACTAGAGTTTTCAACTGCAATGAACTTGGAGAGCGTAGCTTCTCTTTCATTCGAGCTTTCTGAGGGTGTGAAAGATCATCTAAGGTTAGCTAATTGGTGGCTTTATCTCAGAAGTCACATTTGTGCATAATAGAGGATATTTTCATCAAAAGATTGTTCAAGGGTTTTGAAAGGCAGATTCAGATTGTTCAAGAATCATCATTGTTGAATATTTTCATTGCTTTAATTACTGGCACGTGGGAATTATTTTGTGCATATCTGTAGAGATTGTTTGAGGGTTCATGTCATGTCCCCAAATTGGATGTTGATGTTTTGCAGCCACGGGACTCATAACCTTCCAGGCACGAATTATTATGAAGGAATAAATTAAATATAGCCAATGGCTATTTAATTTATTCAAGTTCGATCTGAGATAATGAGGAGGCGCCTCATTCATGATTTATATATTTAATATTTAATAATTAACATTTAATTATTATTAACTAAAAGGCCGACTTGTGTGAGGCGCAATTTTCTGAAAGAGACGTCTTTTACTTGTAAGGCCAACTTGGAAATTTTAAGGGACACATCTATTGGGCCGACCTCGCTTCATGAAGAGCCGCATATCCTCTCTCCTTGCGTATATATTCTAGTCAATATTCATTCATTTGATATGGAAGTTCATCATCATATTCGCACTCTTTGAAGAAGTTTGCACTTGAGCAACAGGTCATGATCTTGAACAGCAGATCATTATCTTGAGCAGCAAATCAGAAGTTCGCACTTGTATAACAGATCTTCATCTTGAGCAGCAGATCATCATGAGTGCAGCAGAGCGAATGTAAGGAGAATCACATTCTTACTGTGTCTTCGCATCTAGGAGAGATGCCATTATTCATAGTGTGCGAACTTATCTAGGAGCAGATTGAAGCTAAAGGAGGTTGATATTCTGATCAAAAGAATTGTATTATCTTCAAGAGATAGTGTATCATATTAGTGCTATGTTTTGGCCATCCATATCAGCCTCATTGTAAAAGAGATATTTGCTTTACATTCAATATATAAGTGATCTATTGTTGTTGGGTTTTTCTCCCTTAGGTGGAGGGTTTTCCCAGGGTATACTCTATGTTTGTGTATCGGATTTCGAATTAAATTTTGCTTATCTAATCTGATCATATAAAAACAACATTGGAGGTATGGTGATTTAATTAAATTATTTAATTAAGTTGTCCAAATTATTGATATTTCATAAGGATAGCTTGATTGATGATTTAATTAAATCAGAAGGTATTATTAAATTAATTATTAATTAAGTTATTCCAAAAAAATAAAATATCAAAAGGGATGACTTATTATTTAATTAATTTAATAATAAAAAGTGACTTAAGTGACTAATAAAATAATAAAGTCACTTAAGGAATAAAATAAGAATCTTCTAAAGCCTCTAGATGATGAGATTGAAAAAGTATAGAAAAGAGGCTTTGGCTATGCATTGGACATCAAGAGTTGAATACACACTTTCTACTACATTGTTGGAGCTGAATGCTTAGCTTGTTGATTTCCAGTCTTCGTTTGTGAAAGACTAAACCTAGCTGGTTAAGTGCCAATTTCAGTTGTGCAACACCAACCCTAGTTGGGAAATTGAGGAGGTTACCTCAGACTTCCTATTTGTGCCTACAATCTCAAAATTTTGTGGCTTGCAGCCAAATTTTGGAGAAAAAGAGAATCGATTTTAGAAGAAGTTGCAGATTTGTTTTTGAAGAAATTCTCAGTTTATTGGCAGCCATTTGGAGGGATCGATTTCATCATTCCAGCTCTCATTTGCATCAAACTTCATAGTAGATTGCATCATCTATTTCTAGGCAACTTGGAGATCATTCACATTGCTGGTGGAAGGACGATTTTGTTCATCTCATGCCATATTTTGCACCTATAGATCTGAACAGGGGTGGCCATGTTTGAGGGGCGATTTTGTGTCAAGAGCCCATAATAAATTCAAATAAAATCAGGGAAGCATAGTAGGAAGTTGAGAAGTCTGGGCACAACAATTAGGAGATCATTGGCTTCATCAACAAGACAAATCGAATTTCTTTGTGAGGGCTGCCATCATTATCCAAGTTCCATCGATTGCATACATTTGCTCAAATTAGTGGTTTGCATCATAGTTTAGAGGTTTGCACTGTAGGGAATGATCTCATATCAGTTGTAAGCAACTTATACAAGCATATCAGATTTTTAGTGGGCTGCCATTGTAAGAGATATCAGAATTGCATATAATATTTCGTATGCCAAGAGTCTTGGCAAATCCATCTAGACATTTGTACTAAACAATTTAGTTGAGATATATTGCAATCCATTTTCAGATTGTATACATTCTTATGACTTTGCAATATCCCATTTGAGATATAAGGAGTTTGATTACAAAGTGTATGATAAAATGTCAATGGCTGGAGTAGTTTTTTGCATTCAAGTAATTGCATGACAACTATTTGATAAAATGCCTTTCATGTTTGGTTGCATTGTATTGAATCAAGTTTGCATCCCAAGTGTTTGTAGAAATGTTCCTTGGCTGTAGGTTTACATTTTACATCAACATTTCATGTTTATGCATTTGGAAAGAACAAAAAACATATTGCACATCATCTTAGGACATTGGTAGATGCTTAGAATCATTTGGAAAGCAATTATATTGCATTTGGATTCATCAAAAGCATTTCAAATACAATTTGAAATCAATTACCAGCAAGTTCAAGGTTGCAAGCAAAGTGTTTGTCAAAATTCCAAAGGCAGGAAATCAGACTTTTTGGATCAGTTTTGGCACGGCACTTTACAGTGGTATCAGAGCTAAGAATCTTGCCAGCCTGTTGGGTGGATTGGGTTTCAGCGAATCAGAGATTTCAGTTGAGTCATGGATGATATAATTTCTGCTTATGAAGTGTACCTTACACTTCCACAAGAGATTAGAAATGAACTTCCCTTCTTCAGCAATTCAAAGGAAGCTTGGATGGAGCCATTGATTCAACTACAGATTTCTATGAAGAAAAGTTTGGAGTCATGGAATACCTCACTAAGAAAAAAGGAGCAGCATGAGGTATCTATGGGTGAAACATCTAGGAATCTCCATGA
Organism: Sequoia sempervirens; assembly: GCA_007258455.2. Taxonomy (NCBI): domain Eukaryota; kingdom Viridiplantae; phylum Streptophyta; class Pinopsida; order Cupressales; family Cupressaceae; genus Sequoia; species Sequoia sempervirens. The sequence goes on from VDFB02058798.1 coordinate 12,947, forward strand.
TGAATTTTCAGCAGTTAGTGACCAGCATACTGCTGATCCTAAAGAGAACATGACCCTCCATGATGACTTCAAGAGTAAAGAAGAGCAAGTGATGATTGAAGACACCTTGGAGCAGCTACATGAAGATAAGATTTCTTGTGATGTTTCGTTGGGTGAAGAATCAGATTGTGGTTTGATAAATGAAGGTCCATTGAAGACTCAAAATGTAGAGGTGGTTGAGGTAGTTGATCCTGTACTTAGTGGAGCAGCCACTAGTGATTTGACGACACACGATGAAGGTGACGCTCTTCAATGGCATGATAAGATTATTGATTGGTTTGGGGACAGCAGCATGATGTCTCATCAATTTCATGAGATGGGAGCTTTGGTTCATGATCAAGCTAATGACACGATAGCAACCATTGATGGCAGCCCTACACCAATTGTTAGATATGAAAATATCAATCAGAAAAGGACTGATTTTGTTTATTTTGGCATGGAAGAAGTAAGGAGATCCGAAAAGATGAACGAAGAATGGATGAGGAAAGCCAAAGAGGCTAAGTTGGTCGCTGCCAATACAAGAAAACATCTTCAAGAAGTCAAAGCAAGGGTCAATCTCATTAACATAGCAAGGCAAAAAAGGATTGATGACATTAGAAGACTCCTTGAATCTGAAAATACATATTGCTCTAAGGAGGATGATGAGATGTGCTGTAATGTCCCCTTCTCGAGCATGATCTTTCGAGTGACCGTTGGCCTTTTTCTGGAAACCCGAAGGCTAGTCGAAAGATAAAATTAGGGTTTCCTATTTTTGAGGAGGTCATTGCTCAGAGTTGGTGGATTCAATGGCGGATTCTTTCTGGGTTTTCAGAAAGCTTCGCAGTGGTATGTTCATCTCGGCATTCAAAGCATTTTCTGGAATTTACTATTTTTAGTAAATTCTATTTTTGGCAGTAAGCAGGTTGGTCTCAGGCAGTTGACTTTTCCCTTCAGTTGACTCAAGTGGCGTATTCAGTTTCAGGCTTCAGAATGCAGTTTTGGAGAGTTGAGCTTATTTCACTGAAAAAATAACATTATATTTTAAATGTTATTTTATCACCTTGGCCTAGTCAAATAACTTAATGTTATTTTAAAAGGTGGACTTGAAGGGTGGCGCCATCATTGAGGGTATATTTAAATTATGTTGAATTTTCCTAAGTCACAGCAAGCTTAATATGGGCGCATTTATCAAGGTATTGATTTTTATTAAAATATCAATATTGAGCTTGAAAAGAAAAGGACGCCATCTTGGAGAAAGAGCTAGGGTTTGGCATCGAGTTGGATTTTAGGGTTTCGAGAGGTCAACAGGAAGTTATAAAAGGAAGGCGTTGTGCATCATTTATCATCTTTTCTCTATGCTATTGTTATGCTGCCGAAATGGTTGCGGGATTTCTTCGAGGAATGAATGCCTCCTAGTCTGGGCTCGACTTCATGCTTGAGAGATAGCATCTAGTGGAGAATTTAGAATGCTTATTAGTGATTCTTTAGTGAGGTTTGCATTGTTGTTGAGTTGATACTTTGTAGTTGGATTTGCTTATATAGCGTTGTTTCTTGCATATTAGAAGTTCTAGTTTTTTTGCATTATTTGCTACAGCAGACTCATATTTTATTCATAATTCCAAAAAGACCAAAAATTTAGTTGTGGGTATTGTGTATTTCCTTTCATCTTGGCTGGGCGCCCAAGTGTGCCAATTTGTAGATTTTTTTGAAAAAGGATTTGAATTTTAAAGGCAAAATCGCCCCTGTGCTGGGTCGTACCATTCAGGGTTTCATTGGGAAATGTGCATTTAATAAAGTCTGCAATTTAAGTCTGTTTTCTGGTTTAGTTCTAAGCGCCCTCATGCTAGTAGTGTTTTGCATTTAGTATTACGCTATTTGAGTAAGTGTTTAGGGAGTTGCAAGCTTTCCAAGAAATCTCTATGCTGCTGGTTCCATGATGAAAAATACAGGACTGTCAAACAGAGTTGGAGTAATCTGCATCTTCATTCTTGGACGGGTGTGAAGAGTTCTCAAAGACTTCGTGGTGGCATCATTGGGAATTGCCCAAGTGGAAAAGAGGTTGGATCTGTTGGTGCTATTCATTTGTAGCTTTACTTATCAGCAAAGAAATTCTTTAATATTGTTGCAAAATTGTTATATGCTGATTCGCAGTGTTAGCAAGATATCATCTCTCTTAAATTGTAAGCTGGCAGTAGTACTGACAGCATTATAGATTCTTACTTTATCAGATTGTAATAGTCTTCTTACTTTCAGCAGTTGATATTGTAGTTAATTTACCTCCGCCCTATGGTAGCTACTATCCCAGTCTGGGTTAGAAAGCACATTCTGGGTGTTGAGTATTTCCAGCTTTCTGCATTGTCTTTTCAAGTATTGCTATTGTAATCACTCCGTCAGATGGTCGCCCCTCACTCCGCATTGGATTGGGTAGCACATACTTGACGTTGAGTTCCCTTTCAGCATTTAGAGTAGAAGATCCTCTGACCATATGCTCGCCATCATCGGCGCCATTCTTGGTTAGAGTTACAGCATAAGCAGTTTGATTTAGATCCTCTGACCAATGCTCACACCTTGCCCACATCGGGATCCTGGTGTACATACTGGTTAGAGTTGTTTCAGTACGTTTGGGTTCATCATCTAACCTTAACGGGTGCTTTGATTGTAATTTGAAATTGTAAAAAACGAAAAAATTGGCTCGGAATATTTCATGTGCTTGGTTCCAAGCAAGAGGAAACAAGAACAGGTTGAGACTTCTTCATATGAGATTGAAGTTGTTCATAGCTTGGAGACTCAGTTGAAGGTGAAGGAGGATGAGATTATTGCAACCCTATCTCATCATGACAGGATGCACAAAAGAATGGAGGAACATCTTTGGGCAGTTCAGTTAGAGAGGAGACAAAAGGGGATTGGAGCAAAGTCTTTTCTTGATGACTTGCAGGTTGTCAAAGAAGGTATGGAGACAATGAAGTCAAATTATTTGAACCTTTTTTCAGATCGTGACCACCTTCTTAACTTTGTTAAGGAGTTGATTCTTTCTAGGACTTGCACATTGGATGTCAGTATTGATTCAGCCTCTTTCCAAGGAGTAGATGGCATTCATGATAGTATCCTTCTCACTCTTGATAGTGAGTCAGGACATTTGCAGTTGCTTTTCGAGGGAGGTCTTGATGACATGGCTGCATTGAGTTGTGCGACTTCTTCAGGTACTACCAGTACAGCTTGGGAGTGCACATGTGGCAGATTCAATTGGGATCCAGGTGGTTAGCTGACAGGTGCAGTGATTCTCCATTTAGGTATTGTTGGCGTTTAAATTAGCACCTCTGGAGTGTTGATTGTAAACGTTCAGCTATTTCAAATGTTTTGCAACACTTCTTCGTTATTTAAAGAGGAGAAGTCCCTCTCTGCTGGGAGCAATCTCGTAAGGAAGGAAGTAGGCTAAGTTCCTATCTTTTGCTTCTTGATGATGAGACCTGGGGTGCACAAACACAATGCGCCGGCTAAACTTTTCCTACGGTTTACTGCGGTCTCAGCTCGACTATTCAGCTTCTATCTATCAATACCTTCCAAGTGTGAGCATGAGGGTGAGGTGGGAATGGGTTGGTTGGATCACGCGATTACATGATACTCACAGGTATAATGAGGCTACAGACTCTGGGTATACAGGGTTGGTGGTACAAGCAAACACTCTTTCACGATAGCTGATCGAGATGCATGAGGAGGAGGACTCCTACTCAGGAGGTATGGGCTGAAATAGTTCTGAGAAACAATTTCAGTGCAGCATTGTTGGCTTTAGGAGGAGGACTCCTATCAAGTGCTGGCTTGAGTCAATACATTTGAAGCAACAATGAGCGATAACTTGTTAATAACAAATGTCCAAGGAGGAGGGACTCCTATCCAAGGAGGGAAATGAAACAACGAGCTATTAGACACAAGACGTGGACACAACTCAAAAAGATTGACCAAAATGCAAGCGCCTTCTGATATTCTCCTTCAAAGCTTCATCAATGAATTACAAAGGTTGGGAAAGCAAAGGCACAAAATCATGCACAATTAGATGCGATATTGAACTCTGTCAAGTACGAACAAATATCCAGCTTTCAAAGGCTGACTGGCAACAATGGTAGCAATTTTACATAACAGTAAAGTTAAACAAATAATGAGCCTAAGGCTCTTATTTATAGAACTCAAAGGAGTAGGCAACCTTAAAATCTCCTTGAGTTAAGAATGAGTTCTTGCCAATCAATTAGCAAGGTTTATTCCTATGAAAGGGGAACAGACAGTTAACTGGAAAACTACTTGATTAGCGAAAATAGCTCAAAATCATTTGACACTTGAGTTGACCCGATAAACTAAAGGTGAACTTTGTGAAAGTATCCTCGAATAGACATCCACATTTAGTGGAGATCTAAGATCCACAAATCATGGAAGCCAATTAGACATCCTTAATCAGTGGGATCTGACAATGCATGATTTAAGGAATATGGAGTTAAACCGGAAAGGGCGATCAAGTTAACTCCAACTATATTTAATGCCTTCTTGAGTTGACTTGGAAAGAAACATCAAATCAAACTCAAGTATCATAAATGCCACTTGGAGGATGTAGGACGTCCTTCCTAGGTGTCTTTTCACACTTCACCATTTCTGGTCAACAACTCCTTGATCCATGTGTTGACTTCTTCCATTTCCGGATAGTCAATGCTTTGATGACACAACATCTCTTCTTGTGCAAACTATTGCTCTTGGTAACTTTGGCGGCTCCGTGCTCGGAATGACCTCTTCGCAGCTGGCAAGCCAAGGTGCTTACTGCCATGCGGGAGGTGGTAATATTGGTCTTTTTTGCTGCAAGATCAGTCTTTCTTTCTTCTTCGTTCAGAGTAATTGCTGCAGGTCTCCAACAGGCGGGACATATATTCTTTCAAAGATAAGATCTCATGGGCTATGAGTGATGTCCATTTGTCTCAAGTATTATTATTATGAATTTGGTTGAAGTTCTTTGGTGCAAGGTCAGTTTGCTCAGTAGATAGGGCGTAGAGTGTCGTTACCTTGAAACTGGCACATTGATAATAAACGCGGTGTTAGGACAACTTCTAAAACCCACAATGGCGGCCCTCACAGGAAGCATTTTCGAGAAAAAATGCAGACATGGGTTTCGTTGGGTAGCTAATCTTGAGATAGGCAGGTTGCTTTCCAATTTTGATTACGAAACACGGAAAACCCCCAAAATAGAGGCAACAAGTATGCAGTTTCAGAAATTTGTGAGATGGGTTTTCTCACGGAAAATTATCACTGAATCTCCGATTGATCTGAAGTCACGATGCATAGCACATACACTTTTTGAAATGTGCAAAAGCTGAACAAGAAGAGAGAAGTAGGCGAAGATGGATTGGAGGTTTTATCGATTCTCTGGAAAATCATCTACAGGTCAACTCTGATTAACGTCTTCCTTTGCCGGATACATAGAAATTCGAAGAGCGGATGAAAACGCCATTAAATCTATGATAAAGTCCTTGAGCTTTGTGGCTGTTTCTTGATCATCAGCTGCCAGCGAAATAATGAAGTAGGATGCCTATACCTTGATTACATAAACTCAAGCCTTAGTCCACAAGTTTGGGGCTAACTCATAATTAAAGTGATTTTGGCTTGATAAAGAAGTTCAAGGTGATTTCCAGTCGTGGGTGTTTAATAAGTTTATCTCAAAATATCTTGACTTTAGTCAACAACTTGACCTTTGACTTCTTCTAGGCGTCCCTTTCGAGTTTTGCAAGTTTTTTTTATTATTTTCTCGCTTGAATGACCTCAGTTTGATCTTGAATCTGGCTTGATCTGTCGATCCTGAGCTATTGCTGACACATTCATTGCTGAGCTAGATTTGACCTTAAGAGAAGTGCCTGGGAGGCATGATGGTAAAAAGCTGAGTTTAGAGCTTCAAAAGAGAGGGTGCCTTTTCCAAGAACGGGCTCTTTTGCCTGTGCCTTGGTGAATTTTTATTCTTCGTTCTTCAGCCTTTTGGAATGACCTCTCGTGTTTCGATTTGGATTTCTCATTGATCGGAGAATCAGATGCCTTCGCTTGATATCCCGCCAGGTAGCCAACTCCATTTTGCCGAAGATGAATGAATTCAGAAAACTTGGAATTCATTTTAGGGCTCCTTTATTCAAGGGCGCCCCTCATTGAAAAGAGCTCTTTTGTCTTTCAGCATGGTTATCTTTGTCTGAAAAGTTGCCTACTTTGATCTCGATTATCCGTTGACTGCACTGTCAAATGTTTACGCTTTCAGTTGCGTTTCCGAGATCTACTTGGGCTGAGAAGGTTATCCTGGGAAGCCTTTTGTCGTTTATCAGCATCTGGAGGTCCAAAAAAAAGGGAGCCTTTCCTTTGAAAAGGCTCTTTTTTGCTTCGATCTTCACTTTCGACAACCGTTTCTTGATACTTCGTCAACTGCCTCTTTTTGCTTCGTCGACAACTGCTTATGATCAATTCATCAGATGACCTAGCTGTTTGTTTCGTTGTCAAGCCAACAGGTGAACGCCGAGGATGACTGCCTTGGATGATTCATCAAGCTGCATCTGACCCTTAAGAATCAAGGGCGCCCCTGCTTGAAAAAGGCTCTTTTTTTCTCGTGAAATGATTTCTCCTTCGTAGCATTTCCAGAGTTAGTCAAATCTCGACCTTTTTCAATTTTAGAAAACTCCTCCGTCGAAGATCACCATTTCTTCATGTCTCACGTTCCTTGATATGGATATTTAGAGATAACCCCAGGCATTTATTTGCATAGCCTCCTCTTAGCAACAAGGCGTGCATTCTCCAGACTTAGTCAATTTTCAGCGTTTTTCATTTTTTGAAAATCCCAGACAGTCAATTTTCAGCATTTTTCATTTTTGAAAATCCCCTTCATCAAACAGCATCATTTTTGACCTTTTCCGCCATGGTTGTATCGTTGAAGCTTTTGAAGCTTAGCTTTCAGCACCTGGTACTGGCCAATCTGCCATTAATGGCTGCGGAGCTCCTAACTTTGTTCCTGAAAAATAGAAATAGACCCACCAGAGTAAAACTTATCTTTTGATAATTCTGACTTGACCAATGTGATCGTGAAGCCTTTTAACCCTATCAAAATCATTTTCAATTATTTCTGGGAAGGTCCTATTTTCGGGGGATTCCCTGAAGATAGGGGCGAAAAACCCTAATTTTCAAATTTCAATTTTATGCGTGTGTTCTGAGCGAAACCCGCAATTCTATGATTGGTTTGACCTAAAACAGACTTTACATGGCATTCTAACAAGATTTAGCTCAATTTATACAGAATGCCAAAAAAATTATTTTGGGTACAACAGGTATCAGATGTTGTGACAGTTGAGATGGATTGACAATTGCAGATTGCTTGAGGGCAAGCAATCTTTGGGAAGGGAGGACTGTCATGTCCCCAAATTGGAGGTATGGCAATTTAATTAAATTATTTAATTAAGTTGTCCAAATTATTAATATTTCATGAGGATAGCTTGATTGATGATTTAATTAAATCAGGAGGTGTTATTAAATTAATTATTTATTAAGTTATTCCAAAAAAATGAAATATCAAAAGGGATGACTTATTATTTAATTAATTTAATAATAAAAGGTGACTTAAGTGATAATAATAAAATAATAAAGTCACTTAAGGAATAAAATAAGAATCTTCTAGAAGTCTCTAGATGATGAGATTGAAAAAGTATAAAAGAGAGGCTTTGGCTATGCATTGGACATCAAGAGTTGAATACACCCTTTCTACTACATTGCTGGAGCTGAATGCTTAGCTTGTTGATTTCCAGTCTTCATTTGTGAAAGACCAAACCTAGCTAGTTAAGTGCCAATTTCGGTTGTGCAACACCAACCCTAGTTGGAAAATTGAGGAGGTTACTTCAGACTTCCTATTTGTGCCTACAATCTCAAAATTTTGTGGCTTGCAACCAAATTTTGGAGAACAAGAGAAAATCGATTTTAGAAGAAGTTGCAGATTTGTTTTTGAAGAAATTCTTAGTTTATTGGCAGCCATTTGGAGGGATCGATTTCATCATTCCAGCTCTTATTTGCATCAAACTTCATAGTAGATTGCATCATCTATTTCTAGGAAACTTGGAGATCATTCACATTGCTGGTGGAAGGACGATTTTGTTCAGCTCATGCCATATTTTGCACCTATAGATCAGACTGGGGGCGTACATGTTTGAGAAGTGATTGCATCAGAGCCTGGCAGGTCGTCGTCAGGGAGCATAGTAGGAGTTGAGAATCAGGTGCAGCAATAGGAGATCCCGGCCCAAGCTTCATCAGCAAGACCGATCAGATTTCTTTGTGAGGGCTGCCATCATTATCCAGGTTTCGTCGATTGCATACATTTGCTCAAATTAGTGGTTTGCATCATAGTTTAGAGGTTTGCATTGTAGGGAATGACCTCATATCAGTTGTAAGCAACTTATACAAGCATATCAGATTGTAATCATTGCATATCAGATTTTTAGTGGGCTGCCATTGTAAGAGATATCAGAATTGCATATAATATTTTGTATGCCAAGAGACTTGGCAAATCCATCTAGACATTTGTACTTAGAGTTGCAAACAATTTAGTTGAGATATATTGCAATCCATTTTCAGATTGTATACATTCTTATGACTTTGCAATATCCCATTGGAGATATAAGGAGTTTGATTACAAAGTGTATGACAAAATGTTAATGGCTGGAGTAGTTCTTTGCATTCAAGTAATTGCATGACAACTATTTGATAAAATGCCTTTCATGTTTGGTTGCATTGTATTGAACCAAGTTTGCATGCCAAGCGTTTGTAGAAATGTTCCTTGGCTGTGGGTTTACATTTTACATCAGCATTTCATGTTTATGCGTTTGGAAAGAACAAAAAACATATTGCACATCATCTTAGGACATTGGTAGATGCTTAGAATCATTTGGAAAGAAATTATATTGCATTTGGATTCATCAAAAGCATTTCAAATACAATTTGAAATCAATTACCAGCAAGTTCAAGGTTGCAAGCAAAGTGTTTGTCAAAATTCCAAAGGCAGGAAATCAGACTTTTTGGATCAGTTTTGGCACAGCACTTTACAGTTCGAGAATCAGATTTCAAACCATTAAAAGATCAATCCTAGCAGATCATTTAATTGCTGTTTGCTTCAACTTAAGCTGCCACGTAGGGGGTTGTTCAAGAGGCCATACTGCTGCAAGAGGCCATACTGCTGCTACAGGCCATACTTCTTATCATTGGCTGGGCATGTTGATGTTAAGCTAAAATGCCTATGTTTTTGAGCATGGTTCCATTTCATGTTGGGCCGGCTAATCAGTATCTTTAATACAGCAGTAGCTTTAGTATGGAGGACTCATTGATTAAGCTTGGTGTCCATTGAAGAAGTTTTCCAGTTTTCTGTTAGAAGTTTTCCAGAAAATCAATTTGTATTGATTGGCTCTCTGGCTTCTAGCCTTCATCATTGGAGAGGGTTTGATCACTGTTTTCAACCAGCAAGAGTTCGAGTAGGAAAGACCATTATTGGTATTAAGCGTTCAAAATAAGGGGCATGCTGCTGATAATCTGATTATTCCAGAATTTCCACAATTGATTCTATCCTTGCTTGGCATCCCGATTATGACATTTATTGATTCCCCAAGAATTGTATGAAGAGCTGAATTGAAAATAATGTTTTTGCAAGATATTGTAAATCTGATTTGAATAAACATAATAAAGGTTTGCTTCAGTAGTTGGTTTCCATTGCAATAGTTTGTCAATATTCTTTCTTTGCATTGGTATTTCCGTTTTGCTTTTACTGTCAAATTATATCTTCAAAACGTTCAAACCATTCCTAATACCCAAAGTCACGAAACCCAAAGCAATCACAGGCGGTTTTTTCAGAGTAGTAAATATCTCAACAAGGGGTGGGATATTTCATGCATTGATGATAGCAAAAGTTGGTAGGGTTGATATTGGCTTTATTGTTGAAAGGTATTTTGAAATCTGATCTCCCCATCCCTCCTAGACATGCCATGATTAATCCTTGTTCTTTATTAATGATGAATGAAGTTTTTGTTATTTAAGATGGAAAGGATAGTAATAGAAATAAATCAGAAGAAAATGGGTTGGATAGTGGAAATGTTTAAGTTGCAAGGAAATAAATTGAACATGAGTTCAACTTATCATCCACAAACTGATGGCTGAATAGAGGTGAGCAACAAATGCCTTGAGACTTGCATAGTTTTTTGTCTAAGAACAATGACACTAGGCCAAGTGGTTGCCTATTGCTAAGTGGTGGTATGATATCAGTTATCATAGTGATCCCAAAATGACACCCTATGAGGCCCTCTTTGGTACTCCCCTACCTTTCTTGGGTACTTGTATTCCAAGTTCTTCCAAGGTTGCAGCAATTGTCAGTACTCTAGCCAAGCACAAAGAAAGTTCCTAGCTTCTTAAGGCCAATCTAGCACTGGCTCAAACTGGCATGAAACAAGTGGATCAGCATCGAATAGAGTGTACCCTTTCCATTGGTGATTGGTTCTTTTTATGTCTCCAAACCTACAAGCATATGTCATTAAGGGACAAGCAAGGTCACAAGTTGAGTCCAAAATTTTATGGCCCTTACCAAGTGATTCAACATACTGGTGAGGTGGCATACAAATTGGCTCTACCCCCTCTTTGAAGATTCACCCGATTTTTCATTTCTCTTGCCTCAAGAAAGCAATTGGGACTGTTGCTCACATCCCAACAAAGCTACCAACATTGGATGAGAGGGGATCCATATTTTTAGAACCTAAGGTTATATTGGACAAATGCACCAAGCATCTTCACACTCATTCTATTGATGATATTTTAGTCCAATGGAAGGTTTTGCAACCTCAATATACCACACAAGAACAAGTTGGCATTCTTTCCAAAAAATTTCATTTCATACTAAAGACAAAGCTTTTTGAGAAGGGAGTGAATGGTATAAACCCCATTCTGCTATGTAGTAGCTAGTATTAGTTGGGTGCATATACTTTGTAATTCACCCACAGCTAATAGGAAATAAAGGTGTGGATGCATATACTTTGTAGGTCATCCCACTAGTCAGTTTAATTATCCCACATGCATGGGATGGTAGTAGTAGTATTTAGCAAGACTCTATATATCGTAATGACTTTTAGAGTGTAAGGTACCTTGGATATTTATAATTGGAGTGTAAGCTATATTGGGAGGTTGCCCCCTCAAAGTGGTGCTGTGAAGAGAATAAGAGTATTATATTTCTCTCTATTCTGGATATTTTTGCATGTATTGTCTTATTCTTTTTGCGAGTTCATTACATAAAAATTGCCACAAGTATAGTAAAAGATTATAAGTTCATTTTTTCTTGTCACTGTCAATATTTAGAAACAACATCTAATCACATGATTTCTGCATAGGTGCAGGAAGGAAAACTTATGGTGGGAAATTTTTGAATGGCACAGATTTCTAACATCATACATATCATACAGAACTGCTATGCAAACTAATTGTATTCTACCATACCTCAGATTTAGTAATGGGGACTGCATCATGAGAGAAAGGGCATTCTTTACCCTGCAATCAAAACAACTCTTATTAAACAATATTAAAAAAATTAAAAAATCATAGTTGTAAAGAGAGATTGAAGACCTTTTGATTCACAAAAACAAAATGTTGATAAGTTAAATGTCATAAGTAGATTCTGAAAATAAAAAGGTAAAAGAAGATAACATTACTTAACAGTAGTTGAAAGACAAACATAGCCTACAAGGTATGATTATTGTGTCAAATGTGACATTGCCTATTAAGGCAAATAAATCACATACGAATGTCTCAAAAATGAATAAAGCTACAAATACACACAAATAATTTAGAAAGTTTGCATCAAGTTGATTGATTGTGTTGCAACTTCAATTAGTTTTTATTAGCATATATTGTGAATCTGCAAAGATAAATAACACATTTATTTACTATTAGGCATTTCTATAGATGACAATAATGGTAGAATTATATAGAAAAGGTGTAAACCCATCCCAGGTAAATAACAAGAAAAGAACTTGAATACTTTTCTTGGCCAGTTGATAAGACATAATAAATGTTTCATTGCTTGAAAATTCAATAATGCACTTGCATGGACTTAATATTAGCATATAATGATAGCGATTATGCCTTTTAGATTAGTCACAACTCATTATTATAATGTAATAAATTAAGAGCATTAATATCATCTAACTGGTTCAACCAACTCTATCTAAAACTGAAGTACATATGTATGTTGTTGCTTTCTACATTATAAGACTTTTTTTTTATAGAACAAAGTTTTCTTATTTTTCTTGCATGTTCTCAATGTATTTTTAATAGTGATATCACTGTGAAGGTGACCCTTCTGACCTTGCAGGTTAACCAATGTCTATTTTAGAATCTATTCACAGGTTTTATTCCCTGGCCTATTCTACAAGGTTTGTACCCTACATCTAGGACCATAAATGTCTATCATATTGCTTAAGAGTAATCGTGTGAATATGTATAGAAAAACAGTTAAAAACTTGAAGGGTACTTCTTATATGTAGGTACAAACCCCTCAATTTATGTACATATGCAAGTATACACACATTTTCTTCCTCAGTGAAACGGTAGCAACAATGTCAGTATAAATAAATATTTATTTGATTCAAGGAGTGCAGAACAGTCAACAGCCTATTCCACTGGAAAAGTCAACAAAAATATCCTCAAATAAATCCACGGCACAAAGCCTTCCCCTCTCTGACCTTGCCTCCCTGTTTTCTTGGATAATTCAGAAACTTTTAAACAATATGAGGAGGGATACCATTCTTGTTGGACGAAAAGGTTTTTTCATCATAAAATAAAAACAACAATCTAAATTCTTGAGATATGAAAATGGTTTTTAGATAATTTGTGTCAACATGTCTACAAGTTTTTAGCTTGACTCAATTCGTAGATTGTTTTAAATGGGTGAAGTGTTACATTTCAGGCTTTTAGAGTGAGGTGTCTAGGTATATGAATCATGTTCTAGAGCCGGAAGATTCAGCATCACTGAAAGGACCTGTGGATGTTTCAAAGTACTATTTTTAACCATTGCTATTCTTACATAATCTTCTAGAAGGTTTATTTTAAGACTTCATATTTTTAGTTGAGATCTATTTGAAAATTTCTTTATTACAGATTCTGTTTCAGATAATTTTGTATTTACAACTTGCTTTGTGTAAACGCATTCTATTTTCAATAATCAACTTAAGTAGATTTCTTTTGCATTATCTTGAATAAATTGCGTCGTATGAGTACGCAAAACTTTTTAAACACTTATAAGTGATTTATACACTTAGAGAAGCAAATAGTGATTTTAAGCATACTTGCTACTAAAATTGCTGTTAGTTGTTAAAATGCTAGAATAGAGTTTAATGAATATTGCAGCCTAGGAATTGCGACCTTTATTAGTTTTGAGTATTTGTAGCTTGTATGCAAAACTCTCATATTTAACTCACTATTTTGTTTCATAGTTTGCAAACATGAGTGTACTCACTATGTCTAGTCTCTGCTTTTACCCAAAAAGCATGAGTGTGTGTCAGCCATCATAGGTTAAGTAACTAGCGTCAAGTCAAAAGATTATAAAATCTCTCATCTTGTGTGAAAGAGTTGTAGGGTTTAGTTACCTGCAAGTTTACCCTTCTAATTTTAAGAAATGTTTATCCTTACATCTTGCTCTGTTTTGTGTTGTCTTTAAGGGGGAAAATAAAATGTTAACACTTACAATGACAATTGAAGTTAGAAAAAACTAGTAGCTCAAAAGCTAGTTTCATATTTATAGCTTCTTATTCAATCCATCATAATCCTATCATCTAGGCTGGGCCAAAGATGCTAGGAATATATTGTTGGCAAGAATGTAATGTGAACACATGCAAACGTAAAAGCATGGAAGTTGGGTGTTTTTTGAAGGGTTTGAAGGACTATTGAAGGTTGGTTAAAAGTGATTAAATTATGAAAATGGCATGCACCATGAAGATCTATGTGGTCTCAAAGGTATAAATCATGAAAATGGCATGCCCCTTAGCCCCACTAGGGGCACCACCCCCAAACCCCTGCTAGAGGTGCTGGCCCTTTACCCCATGAGGAGTATTACCACCCTTAAACCCCTACTCTAGTTTTAAAAAGTAAAAAATATATAACATTTGAAATATTGAATGACAATGTTTTATTATTTTCTAATCATGGACGGGGTTCATCTATGAGTTTTGTACACCTAAAACACTTGACATATTTATTTATTTGAAATGTTGTTTCCTTTAGCTAAAATCCACTTTTGTGTTTATAGAATCCATGTATACTTGTGTATGTGATCAAAGTAGCTTCTATTTGACTAATTTATTATGTCTTTAAAGTTTTTTTAGAAAGGTACATGATAAAATCTTTAAATGCTTAAAAATATCTATATTTCATGGTTTTTTCAATCTGACAAGTCTTGGGCAAGTCCAAATCCAAGTCAAAAACCAGCTTCCCAAGTCTGAGTTGAGTTTGAGTTTTGTAATACTGGTATTAACCTTTTTCCATTGTACCCTTCAACAATATCTTCAATGTGATGTTATTCCACTTGACCCATCTGAGTGTTACACCCCGATTGTATAGCTACTATTGCATAGGGCGATTGATTGTAATGATTGGATCAATGTGATGACTAAAACATGTTGTTCTTGTTATCAATATGAGTGTGTTCCATTTAATGATTGTCTCATTTGATTGTTACTTCTATTGATGTAATCCTAGATGAATGTTGCATGTAAGTTGTTGAATAATGTTTATTCTAACTTTTGAGATGTTTCATGTTACTACTTTGTTGTGAACATATGACTTCCGTTGTCGTATCATTGAATGCAAGTATGCGAAACATTCCTCCAAGCAGAGGAGAAATATCACTCGGGGGAGGAGCTTGGTCGGGTAAACAATAACGAGAACCATTTGAGCATATACACACACGTCATTATAGGTTTGGAGGAACCCAGTCAGTTAAGTTGGTCTTGATAAGTCATCCATAGGCTTTAGGAGTCTTGTTTACTTCTTTGTGCTTTGTGAGTAATGTTTATATGTTTGTCTAACTTACTGTACTATGAGCATTGTGAGGATAACGTGAATGGACATAAGTGAATAGGTTGAGTGGGTATGTATACACATGTATATAGTATCTACACTAAGGTATATACGAGTATATACATGTATATATAAACACTCACTACCTATTATTTGTGGATATTAATAATATAATATTATTATTGCTTGATGACTTTACATAAAAATGTATATATATTTATTTATATATCGGGTTGCTGACTAGCTCACGATAGATATATATATATATGTGTGTGTGTGTGTGTGTAATTACATATTATGAATTATATATAATATTATTATAGTTATATTAAAATATATATATACATATATGTTTAATATATATATATATATGTTTAATATATATATATATATATATGTTTAATATATTTGAGACTATAATAATATTTATATAATGAAATTATATTTTATTTAATTTCTCAATTTATGGAAATCAAATTATTTTCTAAAAATTAGTCTCCACTTTGGAAATTAATTTATTTCCTAAGTTTAATAATATTATAAATCTCTTATGTGGATAAAAGATTATTTCACTAGGAGTAAATATTTAAGTTAAACTATGGAAAATTAATAAATGTCTTTCAGCCGAATATATGAGAATGAGAATCGGGCTATTCTCATTTGGAAGAATATAAATCATTTTCACAAAGGGAAATCGATATATTTGAAAGTTAAATGTTTGAACTTTTGTAAAAACAAAATATTTGCTACAAACTATTGAAGAGCTTTACCCGTGAAAAATATGGCGCTAGAAGAACACACGAGAGCGCTTCGCTTGGGAGAGGAATTCAAACCAGCTAAGCAATAGGGGTGACGCAACTTGTGAGGAGATGAGGTGTATTGAGTTTAGCCATGCCCATTTCCTTAAAAGATGAATCATTTTTCAGTTGGCGCCATTTCTGGTGAGTTCCTGTAGATGTTGATTTCTTCTTTCAACCATGTGCCAAGTTGAAATTTTCTTGTTTTGTTGGCAAGAATAGAGGTCGAATCACCTATTGAAATGTTGAGTAAGGGAATAGAAAACCGCCACTTATCTCATTTGAACTATTCAAACACAGTTTTGTCATTCCACATGCCTGCAAGAGTGGAAGTCATTGGTTTTTGGGCTCTATATATAGGCACCTTAACATTCTTCGTACTACACTTTTCTGAATCCGAGTTTTCATAATACTCTAAGTTTGTTTCACCATTTCCATATTTTTGAAATCATACTCTGTTTTCTGAGTGATAAAGACAATGGATTTACCAGTAAATTACCACAGTCTAAATATATTTCCATTATAGCTGAGTATTCAACATTTAAGAGTCCATATTGAGTGAGCATTCATCATTGAGAATCCATTTTAAGTGATCATTCATCATTGAGAGTCCATTTTTGAGTGAGTAACCATCATTTGAGAAGTCTGTTTTTGAGTGAGAAGTCATTCAATTCTGAGGGCTTTATTGAGGGTGTTAGTTTTTATGATCAAATATAAAACTCAAATTTTAATTCAAATTCAGACACATAAACACAGCATATACCCTGGGAAAACCCTCCACTTGAGGGAGAAAAAACCCAGCAACAATATATCGCTTATATATTGAATGTAAAACAATGATCTCTTTTACAATGAGGCCGATTATGAGGCCAAGCAATACCACCATAGCTAGATGCAAACACAGAAGGATATAATACTTCTCTCTGCTGATGATATCAATCTCCCTCACTAAGATCTCAGCCTTCTACAAATGTACGATCTGCACTTGAAGTATATCGCCCTTGAAAATTCACGAACTATGCAATGAATGGAACTCGAATGAATGGAATGATGAATGTGAAATGACAAATGATCAACCTCGATATATACAAGTGAGAAGGAAAGGACGCATCTCCTCAAATCTTCATTTCGGCCTTCTACAAGAATCGCGTCTCCTAGAACCATGATGTCGGCCTCCAAAGATCGTATCTCTTCAAGGGTGGCAGAAGAAAACAAGTCAGCCTCATTAACAATAATTAAATATTATATGATATGTAATGGTGAAGCGCCTCTTCACCAAAAGTCACCTTAACAAATTAAATAGCCATTAGGCTACTCATTTAATTTGTTCTTCAATGAATAATTTGGGTTGGAAGTAGAAGCCCAACGCTGCTATCATCAACACTCCCTCTCAGCTAGGGAGGAATACTTCCAACTGTACAAAACATAACACCCACACTGGCTGCACCCATATGTGAAAAAGGAACATATCACCTCATCATGATATCAACCACCATGGCTACTCCCATGAATGGTATATGTGCACAAGTGCCCATCACGGAATCACTCAACGTGATGTCATCATCTCATCATGACGTTCACCATGGCTACTCCCAAAGGGTGAAAAGCACAAGTACAAGAAAATCATCACAGACTCTCTCACGTGATGTTGTCATGGAGTCACTCAACATGACATCCACCATGGCTACTCCCAGAGGGTGGATACAAGGGCTTTCACCTCAAATTTCTCTCACAGAGAAAGATGCATTAAACAAGGGCTTACACCTCAAATCTCTCTCACAGAGAGAAATGCATTAACAAGGGCTTGTACCTCAAATCTCTCTCACAGAGAGAAATGCATTAGAGAAGATCACTGATGCTGAGTCTCCCTCTCAGCTAGGGCTTCATTCTCCACAATACCAAGCTTGTCTCGAAAGTACACAAACTTTACTCTAGAAAGAGGCTTGATGAGAATATCTGTCGTCTGCTCATCAGTGCTGATATACTTCAACTAGATCGCTTTCCTCAATACCATATCTCTAATATAGTGGTATTTGATCTCAACATGTTTAGTTCTGTCATGAAACACTGGATTGGCAGAGAGCTTCACACAGCTTTGATTATCACAATGAATGACAATCAGCTCCAATGATTGTCGAAACAATCCTGCAAGGAGCTTCCGAAGCCACACTGCTTCTCGAGCTGCCACACAAGCTGCAATATACTCAACCTCTATTGTGCTTAGTGCCAATGAAGACTGCTTCCTGCTACACCAGGATATCATCGCAGACCCCAAACTCAAGCAACATCCAGAGGTGCTCTTATGATCAGCAACGCACCCTGCCCAATCAAAATCAAAATATCCATGCAGCTTCAAGTACACATCAGAAGAATATCTCAAGCCATACCCAACTATGCCACGCAAGTATCTCAGGATATGCTTTGCTACAACTAGATGTATTTTCCTTGGTTCACACATGAACTGACTAAGTGCACTCACTGCATAGAAAATATTTGGTCTTGTATTGACTAGTTACATCAACGATCCAATCAACTGCCTGTACATAGTAGGATCCACCAGATCTTAATTAGCTGCAGCCTCTCTTAGCTTCTGCAAGTTGGTCTCCATATGCGTAGACATGGGTTTACAATCCATCATACCAAATCTCTTCAAGATGTCAATTGTATAATTCCCTTGACTCAGAATGATCCCATCCAGCTTCTGCCATACTTCTAGACCAAGGAAGTAATGCATATATCCAAGATCCTTCATTTCAAATTCAGAAGCTAACTCCTTCTTGCATTTGATAATGAGGTGTTCTTCTCCAATAAGAATTAAATCATCAACAGAGAGAACCAAGATTAATGCTTCGCCATCAATTACCTTGAAGTACAGGTTTGAGTCAACATTGTTCTTGGAGAAACCCAAACTCATCAAGTATCGATCAATTCTTTTGTACCAAGCATGAGGAGCCTGCTTAAGTCCATATAAAGCCTTCTTTAGCCTACAAACATGAGACTCCTTCCCATGAACCTCAAATCCATCAGGTTGCTCAATATATACCTCTTCCTCAATTACACCATTTAGAAATGTTGTCTTCACGTCCATCTAGTGTATCTTCCATCCTTTAGCTGCTACAATAGCAATGATGGTCCTAACGGATGTATAACGAGCAACTCGAGCAAAGGATTCTTCATAGTCCACTCCCTCTTTCTGAGAGAATCCTCTAGCCACAAACCTAGCCTTGTACTTCTCGATGCTCCCATCAGCCGCATGCTTGATATTGAAGAGCCACTTAGAAGATACTACAGATTTTCCTTCAGGTCTAGGTACGATGTCCCAAACATCATTTTTGAGAATGGATTGATACTCTTCAGCCATAGCATCTCCCCATACTTGCTAACTAGTAGCTTCCTCAACATTGGAAGGTTCAGACTCAATGATTTGACTCATCAATGCAACGTAGCTTGAAAACTTGTGAGGTCTCTTACTTTCTCTGAATGTTCCTCTCGGGGCTGCAAACCTTTCTGCCTCCTGCATTGTTTGTCTGGCCCAAAGAGGTCTCTTACGACCAATCACAATGTCTCTTGGCCCATTAGTAGGTTCCAAAGGCTCAACTGGATCATCATCTTCTTTAGGATTAGTAGTCTCCCTCTAAATCTCAGAGTATGATCAACTTCCATATCTTGAGGAGACTCTTGGTCTTCATTGTCTATCTCCATGTGAGTGCCCTTAGATCTCTTGAATGCAACATCCTCTTCAAATGCAACATCCCTGCTGATCTCTATGAGTTTCTGACCTGGAATGTAGACCCTATAGGCTTTTGAAGACTCACTGTAGCCCACAAATATTCCCTTCTTGCCAGATGGTTCCAACTTTGTCCTTTTATCTTTAGGCACATGAACATATACAGGACATCCAAAGATTCTCAAATGATTTACTTCCGGTTTCACACCTGTGAATGCTTCTTCGGGAGTCATGTTCTCCAAAATTCGGTGAGGGCTTCTATTCTGAACATACACAGCTGTCCTAGATGCTTCAACCCAAAGGAAGGTTTGCAGATCTTGATCATGTATCATGGCTTTAGCTGCTTCTACAATAGATCTGTTCTTCCTTTCTGCAATACCGTTCTATTGAGGATTGTAAGGGACACAGAACTCCCTCTTAATCCCTGCTTCAATGCAAAAGTTACGGAAACTTCCAGAGATGTATTCTCCTCTGTTGTCGGATCTCAAAACTTTGATCCTCTTCCAGAACAAGTTCTCTACCTGAGCTTTAAATTCCTTGAATCTTTCAAGTACTTCCTCAGATTCTTTGGTCTTTAAGAAATAGATCCAAGTCTTTCTAGAGTAGTCATCAATGAAAATTATGTAATACAAGAAACCACTCAAGGAAGCAACAGACATTGGACCACATAAATCAGAATGAACAAGGTCTAGAATACATTTAGATCTACTCTCACTACTATGAAATGGACCTTTAGTATTCTTACCCAATGCGCAACCTCTGCAAGTGCCTTCATGCTCCTGGTTGAGTTTAGAAAGGCCCGTGACCATCTTCTCCATGGTTGGTAGTGCTCTAAAGTGAAGGTGAGCAAGTCTTCTATGCCAAAGTTCACACGAACTTGAAGAGTCATGCAACAAAGCCTGAAGTGGACAAGTGCAAAGTTTGTAGAGACTCTCATGTCGAACTCCAATCACACAAGCAGTCTTGATACTTGAGTTCTTCGGCCATGCAAGAGCTTTACCTTCGGAGAATGCAACTTGATACCCTTTGTCCTCCAAGGCTGAAATAGAGACAAGATTCTGCTTGATACCCGGAACAAATAGCACATCACTCAATTGCAAGGAGATGCCAAAATCTAGGTGAAGAGAGGAGGTCCCAAAACCTTTCACAAAATAACTTGCATCATCACCAATAATGACTTGAACACTAGAATCTCTCTCCACCAAATTAGATAGATGCTCTCTAAATCCAGTTATGTGGCGAGAGGCACCACTATCAATCAACCAAGTGTTGCTGTCTGTAGGCACATTGCTTGATAAGGCAGAATAGAATAGATAACCACTTGAAACCTTCTGAGGAGAGATCTCACCTACATCTGCAATTGACGCCTGCAGCTTAGGTTTGGTTGGACAATCCTTTGCATAGTGACCAAACTTGTCACATCTGAAGCATTGTATGCAGGAGAGGTCCTTCTTCTTCTTAGATGCAAGGGCACCATTTGATCCTTTATCTCTATTCCTCTTGAAGTAGCCTTTATTCCCTTATTTTCCTTTCTTCTTCGAGGATTGAGTAGCAAGAACATGAATGTCTTCATTTGTAGAGCTTTGTCCAATGCCTCTTGCAGCCAATCTTGATTCTTCTTGGATGCAATCTGCCCGCAAGTGATCAAACTTAGGAAGTTTTGATATCCCACTGATTCCTTGAATGAATGGCTCCCAAGATTGAGGAAGACCATTAAGAGCCAACATAGCCAAATCCTTGTCATCAACAATATGCCCAATGGTAGAGAGCTGATCTCTCAACTCGGTGATCTTCATGAAGAATGTGATGACGGAATCTCCTTTGCCATCTTGATATGATGAAGTTGTTGCTTTAATGCAAGAGCTCGACTTGTGTTATTGATCTCATACATCTCCTCCAAGGTCTTGAACATCTCTCTTGCTGTCTTCAACTTGGAGATGATTGGCACAAGGTGGTCCTTTACGGAGTCTACCAAAATCTTCTTTGCCTTAGTCCAATTCTTTCTCCATTGAGACTTCTCATTCTCATCGGACGGTTCAGGAACTTCACCCTCCACGAACTCAGCTAACTCATTTTCTTCCAAAGCGAGCATTACTCTAAACTTCCAAGATGTGAAGTTGGCAGCACCCTCGAGTCTATCTTTGAACTTGAGCCCATTCACCATCTTGACGATAAAATAAATGCAAGAGAATGAAAATAAGAGTCTATGAAAGATCTTCTTATGAGAAATCTGATCACGATCTTC
Organism: Sequoia sempervirens; assembly: GCA_007258455.2. Classification (NCBI taxonomy): domain Eukaryota; kingdom Viridiplantae; phylum Streptophyta; class Pinopsida; order Cupressales; family Cupressaceae; genus Sequoia; species Sequoia sempervirens. The sequence goes on from VDFB02058798.1 coordinate 34,824, forward strand.
CTTATACCCACTCTGATACCATGTTAGTTGTTATGATCAGATATAAAACTCAGATTTTAATTCAAATTCAGACACATAAACACAGCATATACCCTGGGAAAACCCTCCACTTGAGGGAGAAAAAACCCAGCAACAATATATTGCTTATATATTGAATGTAAAACAATGATCTCTTTTACAATGAGGCCGATTATGAGGCCAAGCAATAGCACCACAACTGGATGCAAAGAAAAAAGGATATAATACTTCTCTCTGCTGATGATATCAATCTCCCTCACTAAGATCTCAGCCTTCTACAAATGTACGATCTGCACTTGAAGTATATCGCCCTTGAAAATTCACGAACTATGCAATGAATGGAACTCGAATGAATGGAATGATGAATGTGAAATGACAAATGATCAACTTCGATATATACAAGTGAGAAGGAAAGGACGCATCTCCTCAAATCTTCATGTCGGCCTTCTACAAGAATCGCGTCTCCTAGAACCATGATGTCGGCCTCCAAAGATCGTATCTCTTCAAGGGTGGCAGAAAAAAACAAGTCGGCCTCATTAACAATAATTAAATATTATATGATATGTAATGGTGAAGCGCCTCTTCACCAAAAGTCACCTTAACAAATTAAATAGCCATTAGGCTAATCATTTAATTTGTTCTTCAATGAATAATCTGGGCTGGAAGTAGAAGCCCGACACTGCTATCATCAACAGAGGGAAGGTCTGGAAGTGCCTAATGGAGAGAAAGCTTATAAACAAGCATGAAACCTTCATCATTTTACAATTTTGAATCTGATTATTATGTTTCTATATCTTTGTGTTTGTTGTGTGTGCAAAGGCTAAAAGTTAATTCCTGAATGCAATTTAGTTGTAGGGGAAAAGAAATTTCTAGAGAAATGTATATTTGTTATACATAAAAAGGGAATTTATGTGAAGGAATTTAAGTGAGATGTTTACTTATTATGCATAAAAAGGGAATTTATGTGAAGAAATTTAAAGAGAAGATTTAAAATGCATATTAGTGTGAAATTGCATATTTTGTATTGTCTCCATATAAGGAGAGTATGGCTTTACTAGGTAATATGTACTAGGATTGAAATGAGGACAGGAGTCAAATATAATTAGTCAGCTTAAAGTTATTAGGTTAACTGAGGTAAGCTTGAGAGACTCCTAGGATAAAGATTTCCAGTATAGGAGGGATTCAGTGATTTACTTGTTATGCCGGTTCATTTCTAGTAGATTAGATTGTCGTAGGATAGTCTGGGATGATAGATACTCCAGTGAAGGACTAAGCCTATGCGTAGTGTAAGATAGCCTTAAGTCAAATCGGCCCTGAGTAGTGTATATGATAGATGACCTTCATTCGAAGTACTGAATGAGAATACTTTGGCCAAAGTAGTGAAATGTACAACTTCCACATAGATGTGAGTTAGTTGAGACTACACTGTCAGTTCATTGCGATCCTTGTGTTGGCGTTTAAATTAGCACCTCTGGAGTGCTGATTGTAAACGTTCAGCTATTTCAAATGTTTTGCAACACTTCTTCGTTATTTAAAGAGGAGAAGTCCCTCTTTGCTGGGAGCAATGCGTAAGGAAGGGAAATGTAAACTAAAGTTCCTATCTTTTTATGCTTCAGTGGTAGGACACAAGGGTGCACAAACACAATGTGCCGTAGCTAAGCTTTTTCTCTGGTTTCTGCAGATCTCAACTACGACTATTGTAGCTTCTATCTATCCAATACCTTCAAGGTAAACAGAGCATGAGGGTAAAGGAGTGGGAATGGGTTGGTTGGATCACCTGAATTCGCCGTCTCCTGAGAATATGACCGAGGCTCTGAACTCTCAGGTATACACCGGGATAAGGTTGGTACAAGCAAACACTCTATACGGTACACTAGATCTGAGACCTGCCAAGGAGGAGGAACTCCTATCCGAGGTATGGGCTAGGAAATAGTTTACGAGAAACAACAATTTTACGATGCCTTGGCCAGCGAGCTTGCTAAGGAGGAGGGACTCCTATCCGAAGTGTAGCTTGGAAGTCAATACATTAAACAACAATGAACGATAACTTGTTAATAAAAAATATCCAAGGAGGAGGGACTCCTATCCGAGGAGGGAAATGAAACAACGAGCTATTAGATACAAGACGTGGACACAACTCAAAAAGATTGACCAAAATGCAAGCGCCTTCTGATATTCTCTTTCAAAGCTTTATCAACGAATTACAAAGGTTGGGAAAGCAAAGGCACGAAATCATGCACAATTACGATCGACCAACGAACTCTCATCCAAGAGTGAACAAATATCCACTTTCAAAGCTGTTGGCAACAATGGCGCAGCAATTTTGCATAGCAAGTAAAAGTTAAACAA
>VDFB02058800.1:0-62763 GCA_007258455.2 Sequoia sempervirens
GTGTGAGAGAGATAGATAGAGAGAGTGGTGAGATAGAGAGGAGAGAGTGAGAGGGAGGGAGAGAGAATTATGAGATAGAGAGGAGAGAGAGAGAAAGAGGGTGAAGAGAGGGATAGAGAGGGATAGAGAGTGAGAGAGATGTAGGTAGAGGGAGGGAGAGGAGAGATAGAAAGTAGAGATGGAAAGAGGTAGGGAGGGAGACATAACTGAGATACAAAGTAATGGAGGGAGAGGTAGGTAAAGAGAGAGATAGGGGAGATAAAGATAAGTAGAGAGGGAAGGAGATGTAGAGAGATATAGAAGAGATAGAGAGAAGTAGAGAGGGGAGGGAGGGAGGAAGATGTAGGGAGGAGATAGAGGGGTGTGAGAGAGGGAGGAAGGGAGAGAGAGAGAGGGAGTGGAGAGATAGAGAGTAGAGAGGAGAGAGTTAGAGAGAAAGATGATACAACTTGATGACCACTAAAATTTGACCTCTTGATTACTGAAATTTGACATGCTGATTATTGAAATTTGACTAAGTCTGAAATTTTTAAGATCTTCCAAAAACTAAAATTTGCATTATAACTCCTAGAGATCTGAAACCACTCTCAAACATCCTGCCTATATACATGAAATATAACTTAAAGTATAAGAAAGTAAATGTCAACTTATACTTAAATGTTTATTTCATGTATATAGTGTCCTTGGCAAAGAAAGAGAAAATGAAAGAGCTTAGAAAAATGCATTCCAAACATCATGAATTACATTTGGCGAGCACAATATGGCTTGTTACGGTTTTTTTTTTCAATTTGGCACCAAAATTGTGTCACAAATCCATGCACTTACCCTGAACTAGTTTTGTTTATTAATTTTAGTTTTTTGAATCTATTAACATTATATTAAAACTTATTAATAATAATATTTTGTTGAGTATTCTATTATTTTTGTTCACATACAAGTTTCTTGACAATTAAGACTAATATTAAATGTACATGTTAAAAGAAGTAAAAAAAATGAATCATAAAAAAAATATAATTTTTTTTCAATCTTAAAAAAGTATTTTTTGCATTTTAAACCAAAGCTTCACACTCTTTTTTTTTGTTAATGATCAAGGTAGAAAATCCATTGCATATATATTAAATATTAAAAAAAATACAATTTTGAATTATAAGAAAATCATTAGCATTAGCAGAGGAGACTGTCAGCGGAGGATCATGATGGTCCATGGAGGCCCTCAATTGAATGTTTGAGTAGGAGGTGAATTGAATTGAACAAAGTAAGAGAAGATATGAAAAGGAATCATCCAAATCCTTCCTCCAAAACTTCAAACTCAATAATGATTCATTTGTTGTATCACAAACTAGACCATACCTCATAACAACTAGGGAAAGATCTTGCACTATAGAAGAAGCCAGTTCAAATTTGGGAAAGATTCCACCAATAGGGACTAACCAAATTCAAAACTATAATGTGTTAGGGTTTAGGAAGATTGGAGCAATAAACATTAACAATTATATGCAGATTAAATAACCTAGAAATAACAATGAAGAATAACACAAAAGAGATCAACAAAAAAATTAATGTGGTTCACCCAATATGGGCTACATCCACATAAACTCAACCATCCAATGATTTTATTATCTAGTGAAAAACATATTACAATCTCATGAACACCATGTCAAACACATGCATCCCAGCCGATTATAACCAGATTTTTGGAACCTTCTAAAATTAGGGTTTTACAAGGTCTTTTTTCATTTAATGTGTTAACGGAAAAACCTTGATGTGTCAATGGGAAAAAAAAAACTTGACGTGTCAATAGGAAAAAATCTGGACGTGTCAATGGGAAAACCTTGATGTGTTAACATAATTTTTTTTTTGGGGTGATGCCCCAAACCCCATTTCTTGTTACGGGGTACAATATTTGCATGATCAATCGTCACATTCCAACATAATGCTCAAGTGCCAAATCCAATGAAGAAATAGTGTAATGAAAGGTTGAAAATAACATATCACCAACATCTTCACTAACTCTTTATCCAAAAAAATGTCCATGCAATTGGACAAGAAAGCAGAAGCTACCTCAAAAAATAGAGCATGGGTTTTTTTTTAAAGTCATTCCCTACCCAAAATTGTTCTTATAACCTCTTTAATAGGAACACAAGGAATGGTGAATACCCTATCCAACTTTTCTCTATTGTATGCATTGTTTCTTCTTTTCTCCCAAAAATATTTGGGTAGCACGACATGCCATGAAGACTCTAAAATATCACAATAAAATTGTGAATAGAGAAGAGTGAATTATAAAGTAAATATGTTATAAACAATATGAAGAACATCAAGTTGGTGAAGTATATATAGAAAAAAGACATCAATATTCAACACTTGAGCATTTAATTCACCACAAGACACACATGTTCATGTGACAATGTTATTTCACAAAAAAGTGAGTCATGAATTTAAGTGATATAATAAGTAATAACACACATGAATAAAAGGTCAACTGTTGATCTTTGCAAATCTAATGGTTCTAGGGTGATTTTGGATGTTTGAGTTTGCAATTCTAGTACTCCAGACATTTTCTTTGAGAATGTAACTACAACCATCCATTAAACATTCATTAAATGGTAAAATAATTTTGTACATTAATTTTGATTTTATAAGTATATTAATGTTGTATTAACTTATTAAATAATATATCTCGTTAATTTGCACTAATATCTAGCTTCAAGTAGAGTACTTCGATGTATTGAAAAGATAAGAAAAAAATGATTGGTTTGAATACAAGTTTAATTTGTCAACGAAAATATTTTATTGGTTTTTATACATGTTTAATTCGTGAATAAAAATGTTTTATTGATTTAAAAATACGTTTAATTTTTTAATTAAAATATTTTATTAGTTTGAAAAAGGTTTAATTTGCTAATAAAAATATTTTATTGGTTTGAAAATGGGTTTAATTCACTAATAAAAATATTTTATTGGTTTGAAAACACTTATAATTCGTCAAAGAAAATATTTTATTGGTTTGAAAATAGGTTTAATTTTCCAATGAAAATATTTTATTGGTTTCAATAAAAGTATAATTCACCATGATTTTCTACAAACTTTTATTGGTTACAAAAAAATCGCTAATTAAATTATATTTTTTCCCCAAAAAATAAATTGCAAATAAAATTAATAATTTTCTTAGGAATTATACAAGATTCGCTAGGTTTTTACACCTTTTCCTAAGAGGGGTTTCTTAAAGTTATCCCTGAAATCCTTACGATTAAATCAAACTCAAATACACATTGCCATCCCAAGGTTTTTTTGAAAATAATTTAGTCATATTTTCATTTTCTCGCATTTTCTCAAAATAAATAAAATATTTTGATATCCCTATAGAAATAATTTAAATTTCTAATATTTTATTTACAATCAAAAAGGAAATTTAACTACAATTAAATATTTACCTTAATCTGATTCCATGATTAAATCATGCAATAGAAAAAATTGAAATTAGGAATTTATTTAAATATAGCACGCACTAGAATTTCACAACACATAGGGATTCTAAAATAACTCCGAACTTAGATTTGGGTTCACATAGGGTCAAACATGGCACATATCATACTTGATTCAAGTACGATTGAGGAAAATATAGTGGTCCCAATGTAACATCTCTAAATTAACCACCATTGGAGAATAACTCAAACTTGTGTAACCATGTGGAGAAATAACCATGAACTTATAATTGTTCAACACATGTCAAGGGTACCTGGTCAATGTATATATATCCAATCACATCATAATCACCAAACAAGGTCCAATAGCATAAATCATTAATTACATCTATACATCTATCATATAAATAATTTCTCAAATATCAATAATCGGGATCACATTTAACCACAACATAAATAATGAAATACATTAAACTAAAACAAACTAATATATCCAAGCATATAAATATGAAAAATTCCAACAAGCAACATGTTGAGGAACATCATCTCGAACATTTGGCAGTTCATACACACAATTTAGAACCATAAAATAATTACCATAATAATCATGAGGAAACAATGAAGTAAAAACACACGATCTCACAGTTAGCAGGATGCAAATGGGAGTGACACTACAACTCCTTTTAAGCACCTAATGAATTTTTTTTCAACGAGTTCTTATCTTCAAACTGTGATCTCCTTCTTGCCATAAGTAAGGTATTTTAGAATTTTGATTTTATGTAGGGTATTTAACCTTCTCTTTGATTGATCATTGTTTGTGTCATTTAGGAATCCTTCTCTAACACATTTGAGTATGGCTTTATAATTTATTTTGTATTTTATCTCATCACAACCTTAGAAACACTTAAGGTTCATAGCACACAAATACTTTTTCTATCAACAAATTGACCATTTGTGGAGGTAAAAATATCAAAATGACAATTTGACCAAGGAAAAATCCTATATAGCCACCCTTTTGCACTTTTTTCTGTAATTTTACAAGTTCAGATTTGAAGACAACAAGTTGTAGAGAAAAAAAGGATAGGAGATACATGTATGGTACATGCCTGAAAGTTGTAGATCTTGAATCATACTTTCTAGTCAAGGGTGCCACCACCCTTAACCTTTTAATTCAACTCCAATTTCCAAGACAAATACACAGACCTCTGCTCGTCTTATATCTTCTTTCATTTTGTCCATTGTCAGTTTTATCTACATGAATAATTTTTATTTTTCAAATTTGGTTTCATAGTTAATTAGGTCAATAAATTCACATAAAAGCCAATCAATTTTGAAAGAAACAAAAAACCAAGTCCTAAGAAGATTGACTCTCCTTCTAGATTCTTAGCTAATCTTGATGCCCTTTTTGGCTTGGCTTCTAATGTTAATGTGAAGAAAAATTGATCTAGTTAATTTACTTGTTAGCTCTAGGATCTCTTTTTCCACCTCAAACCCAGTAAGGTAACCTCTTGTGAATTTTTTCCTTCGTGTTTAGTTTTTGGTTAACTATTTTGTTGAGTGGACTAGAGGTGGCTATTGCTCTCATCCTACTCCTTGTACCAAAAATCTATGGATTGAGTAATCTATTAGAGGTGTGTTATCACCTATTCATTCAACTATCTATGTGGGTTTCTGTGGTTTATTGAGTTTGTAAGAGTGTCTTGATGTGGATTTGAAGTAGATACTTATTTCATCCTAACATGGTGTTGTGCTCATGAGAGAACACAATCATGGTTACTAACTAATCGTCACTTGAGTGTCATTCCCCTCTCATAGGTTTATCATGGAGATTTGGTCCCAAAATCAATAATTCTTCCACTTGTGCCACATTTCTTGTAGCAATGGTGAGGTTTATCATGGGGTTAATGCCCTTATTTTTTTGTATTTCATATGACGCTTGTGTGCATAATGTGGTGCAAGTGCAAGATGTTGTTGTTTTATATTAATTTTCATTATGTTTGAAAAATGTTGTTTGCTCAAGTTTTTTCCTAGGTGTGTGGATTTAGGCATTAAAAATACTCTCAACCACATCATGATGTATAAATTGTTCATAATCATCACATAAATTTATATTATTATGTTAACTATATATAATTGAAACGGATTTGTATACTTCCTTAAATTTTGACCAAGAAGAGATATTGAATAATTACTTCCATCATTGACACCCTCGACATATTTGCATCAATAAAATATTTAAATTAATATTTAATCTAAGTGGAATTATGTATATAGTGACAAAAAAGTCTATGATAATCACAAAAAACATGCTCTTTATATCCATTAGATATACCTCTAGATGTATCCAATTGTGTAATAATGGAGTGATAATGGATTGTGTAGTTTTGAAACAGGGTCACAGAGTATACGAAGGTCATAGAAAACACTTAACTGCAATCAGAAATCTTATACACTCGTTGTGCCTCTCCATTGTATGGTGAGTCTCACGCATCTTTCTCTACCTTTTTTGTTTGTGTGTCTGTGTCATCTATCACCCTACTTTTTGCTTTGCAAGCTCCGCTATGATGGTTGTGTTTGGCGTCTTTCTGATTTGTTGCCTTGTATTGTCTAATATGGAATTGGACATGCCTTGTTTATTAGGCCTTCTTACGAATTTATTTCCCCCTTTCTTTTATGAAGACCAATACTAATCTCAAAAATGGTGGCACTCTAATTTGAAGAAACAGGTCAAGAGAACCATATTTGGTTGAGTTCCTCTCTGCTAAATGATACATTTCAAAACTCATAGAAAATGTGTTCTTTCCTTTCACCAATTTCACTTCTCTAAAGAAATCCTTTAGTTTCAATTCACTTTCTTACTCTTTCTTTCAGAGAGTTCCTTTTAATTTCTGTTCTCTTCGTTTACTCCCTGTTTCTTCACAGCAAAGAACTCTGATAATTTCCAAAGGAATTCCTTTAGTCTCCGGAACCTTGAGATATGTGAAAACCCAAGAGACCAGACTCATGACAGCGCAAAATTAAAAAACCACCGGGGCTCCAAAAAAATTGTTGAGTGCAGGGAAAGATTATGTCACAATTGTGGTGCAAAGGAACATTGTTAGTCCACAAATTCCCAGGCATACTCCTCTAACATTTGTTGGAAAAATTTCAGAACATACAATATTTGGTACTGCACCAAATTGCGTATTGAAGAAACTCAAAATGCCATTATACGCCCAATTAAGACAAGTGACTGAACAGCACTTGCTAGATGAATCACTTTCGTCAAACTCATTATCAGTATTGTAAGAAATAATATTGGAGTAGTGTATAGAAGTATTGCCCTGCAACCATAAAATTGGTTTTGATTTCAGATCAAGCAATTAAAGAAACAAAAATGAATTAGTTTCAACTTTAGAACTCCCAATTAACAAGAATGAATATTCAAGGAAAAGACCAATTTATATACTTCTCTCATAGCATTACACATCAAAATTAAAATTCAAACATTACTTTAGATTCCCACATGAATGGACATGGCTTGCTTAGCATTAAAATTACTCTCTTCCTGCACTGTCCATCAACCACATTCCCAGGAGAATAAAGACCAACATTGGCATAGCGCTTATTGCACTCGCCAAAAGTGCAACAGAGTTCTTATCAATATTTATCATATGACTTAGCATTTCATCAACTTTAGCCTCCTTAAGAATACTAGGAGTATAAAAGAGGACTGCGCTGATACCACAAAACTGTACAAACCCAAATAAAAACATATGAGGGTTCTTGCCATATGATAAATATCAATCAACAACATACAACAAAACCCAAAAAATATGATTGAAAATTAAACTTACCTGTTGTAGCAATTGAAGAGTCATTCCAACCGTAAGAGCTCTTTTCACTCTTACATCACGAAAATCAGACCAGCGGATACCCTTTGTAGATATCTGTGAAGGATGCATAATTGCAGGTCCCACAACAGTTTCTGATGATGGGCCGTAATTATTCTGTGTCAAAGACAAGGCTGGCTCACCCACCAAAGCAGAAACTTGCATGGATTCACGTCCTTCTAAACCAGGTAATGATTTTATTGATCTTTATAGAACCCACAGCTGAAGGGATATTAGAGGCAGATCCAGCATACATAAAAACTCTCTTTAAACTTGCACTCTGATTTGATTCAGACTGTTGCAATTGATATGCCACTTGCCAACCACCTCCCAATCCCTTACTTTGCTCGGGAAGAGAACCATTCATAGAAAATTTCATATGACCACTGTTCTTACTAGAGTTTTTCACATTTCCAGAAGACTGCAAATTGTTTAAAAATTCAGTACTCCAGTTCACTTTTCCTCTGGCTGATTTACGTTCAGCATAACTTGAGTTATTTTGTGAAAGAAAAGGAGTCCTTAAACTATCAGCTTGATTGCTCCAAAACCTGTCAAGCCCCCCCCATTCATGGTCAAACAAAGGAGTATCAGGTACAGACTCTTCCAAAACACTTGGAGTTTCTTCATCCTCTTCAGAATCAGTTTGAACCTCATGATCTTGGTTCTCCACATCCCACTGTGAACTTTCATGAACCCCATCGATTTGATCAATATTTTCAAAAGCAGGAATTTGTTGAAAACTTTCAATAAGTGCCACTGTAGAGTCAATTAAATGGTATGAATTTATTGGTGCTGATTCCACACAAGAGGCTGGCTTGGCTATCCAGTCCTTCTCAAGGCCATACAGGTGAATTTTTTCACCATCTTGTTTCTGTTGCTCATTGCCCGTTATAGCTTCTGCATGCTCTACCACATACTCCTCTATAGTAACATCTTTTCCAGTCCCTAATCCCTCTACCACCAATGCAAGATCATCTGAATGACCAAAACAAAAATTGATCTATTTAGTCGCAACAAAAGTTATCTACAAATCCAGAGAATAAAGCAGATGATATCCCACATACATATATTCTATTGCCTTGGATTTTATATCATATACCTGTAACATCTTCGTTGTTGAGGACCCACTGTAGTGTTTGCTTTGCCTCATTCATTCTGCCCTTTCTTACCAGTCATCTTGGAGACTCTGGAAGGTATAGAATGCACAAAGAAATGTAGACAAAAGCAGGAGCACCTAAAGCTGCTGCCATAAGCCTCCAACTAGCTGTATCCCTAAGGGAAAGTAAAAAGACTACACAATAGGCTGTGAAAGTTCCTAATGAATTGGTTAATTCTGGGAAAGTAGCCAGTTGAACTCGAATGTCTGAAGGAGCTGTCTCGGATATGAGAAGGGGAACTATGGTTGCAGATAAACCATAAGAACATCCAACCAAAATTCAAGCTGTGATTAGAATATAAACAGTAGGGGACAAGGCCATTGCAAGGGCACTCAGCAGATAGAGAATTCCAGCCACAAATAACATCTTGTGCCTTCCAAATGTGTCAGCAAAAACTCCAGCCATCAAAGTGGTGCACAGACCTCCTATAATACTGATAGCAACTAATAATCCTGTGGTGGTTGCATCCAGATCAAACTCTTTTGTGATATATAATATAGGAGCTGCAAAAAATGCCAGTTTTGGATTAGGAAATGTTTTCTCACCACCACCAGTCTAAAATTTTAGTGAAATAATATAGCACTTGAAAAACATGTTTGTTTTGAATGTCTTATGACTTATCAGATGTGAGATATCAATAGGAGAAATTTTAATGAGCTTTCTTTAGCCAAGTTGTATACTTTCTCTTGCCAACTAAAATATTTCGAGTGATTTAAGTACATCATAACAATCTTATGCGATTAAAACATGTTAAAACATATTCTAATTTTAATGTCTAACAATCTTTCTCCTGAAAACTTCAAATTTTAGTTCTTCGTTGAAGTCCAACTGCCTGCTGAGACACTGCAGATCCATTGGTAATATTCCTACGCTCATACACATGCATCTTAACCCAACATCAACTTCAGTCAATTGATAATATTCAAGTCATTATCTGATACTGGCAGATTTGCAACTGGTTATTGAATATTCACCTCTATATCTACAAGAATTCCCTACCTTTTGCTTTGCAAGCTCTGTTGTGATGGTTGTGTTTGGCGTCTTTCTGGTTTCAAAGTCCCATATAACACAGGCTCCATCTTTGCAGCCAGCTGTTTCATTCAAATAAAGAAATTAGACCTCTTTTGCAGACTTGAAAGCCAACAAGTGAAAGGAAGGTAAGAGACATGACAATTATAATGCTGTGGAGAAATGTCTGAGACACAATAAATTATGGTAAAATGGAATGGCTTGCTCTCAATCAAAAACATATTATCAAGTTACCAAAAACTAGGTATGGTTTTTCTAATGATGTCAGAAATGAAAAATATAATTTTTATGGAAGTTATGGATATGTTCACTTACAGATTTTGCTGGCTCACTTTCAAGGGGCATAAATACCCACCTTGAGGTCACTTCCATTGTAGCCCTCAGTCATTATTGCAAGCTCCTTGAAATCAAATCCTTCCTCAATATTCTCTTTTGCCAGCAGTGTTTTAAGAATCTTTTATCTATTCTCAGCATTTGGGAGTCCCACCATGATTCTGTAAAAGGCCACTAAAAGGACATACACTTTTAGATGAAACAAACATAATTAACATAAATCCAAAGCCAATTCTAAATCTTTAGCATACAATAGAACAACATGCTTGAAAGTTATATTGTAGCGCTCCGAAAATTAAGAGTGTTTTCAATCCGTTCAAATCAGTATAAAAAGATTTCCAAGTAATCAACATTGTACATAATACTTCCAAATGAGCTTAAAAAGAGAATTTAAATTTCATTTTATGTATAATATTAATATCAATGTAATGTATCAAGATTATACAAAGCATAAGTATTTCAAGACTTTTCTCATATACATATATTCAATCATACTTGGAAGAAATCAACAATTCCAATAGAAACATCTTTTCTATGCTAAGTCATAAAACTTTAATTCCTCAAATCAATGTTACATTAGATACTTTCAAATCATACTTCTATTTCAAAGTTTCAACAAAGAAAGTCAAATACATATATACATTTACAATGGGCTTCACAAGCCAATCCTGAATAATACACAAGTACATCAATAGCAAATAAAACTCGGAACCACCAACCGCCGTGACACCATCGGTCTGCTTGCGAGCTGGGGCCAAGAGTGTGATTCAGGCGCCTTTTCCGCCCAACCACGAAGTACATGACTTCCCTGGGTTCCTTCCTAACTCGAAGGAATCCCCGGCCCTGCATAAAGGAGCCTAGCAACCCGAAACAGTAAAACAGGAGGGAACTCTCGATGCGTGCCTGATGCCTATATGCATTTCTAACATGAGAAATAAACACATTTCTTGCAACAGGAGGTGGCAGAGACTCAAATACATATATGTTTCTAGGCTTTTAAAACAAACCCATCTATTTCAATGGTACAAGTGCTTGGCCAAGCATAAATAATACAAGTAAATGGTAGTTTAGAAAAGGTAATACTACCGTCTCTGTTGGTCCACCTTCGGCACCCTGTCCCGGAAGTTACCACAAGTAAAGTATGAATAAATACCAAAGCAGAAAGTTGTGCATTTTCTTACATGTTTCATACATTCAATTAATTCTAAAAGAATTTCAACTGTGAATTTCAGAACATCCTTTGAAAGAAAAATTGTAAATTCAGTAGTAAGATTTCGTTTACTCTTTTGTAAGTAATCCTCTTCTGATTTTGGATAAAGGCTCTTGTTTTTAAAGAAGAACATGTATGTCATAATACTTTTCAGTGTACTTTTAGAAAGAAAGATTTAATTAATTTGTTTGAATGAAACAGTGTTTTCTGATTTCAGTATGTACTTCTATTCTTTCCAAGTTCAGGCTGACTGATAGTGTAATTCCCAATTTTAATACAGGTTTCAGAGTATTAATAATATACTGAAACAGTGCAATTTATTCAGAATATCAGAGGTTTGAAAGATAATCTTGCATTCAAATTTTATGTTGTATTCCTTTACTCAGGATTGTACTTCTGTATGTAAGTATATGACAAAGTACTCAAGAAGGTTTTCAGTTTACATGGTTTTTCAGAGACATTTCTGTTCTTGTTCCAGATTTATCATTTCTGAGATATTTGTGTATATTTAACAGAGTTCATGTCACTTTCTGGAAATGGTTTTTTTTTTCCTGTTTTCAACTTGCATTTTGGTATATTTATGCATGGATATCTATACATATATATATATAAATATGTATATATATATGTATACATATACAGCTAAGTGTATATGTATATATATATATATATATGTGTGTGTGTGTGTGTGTAAAAATTCATATACAGCTGCGTGTAGTTTTGAAGAAAGAAATACTGAATTTTATTTCTGTTCATAAGTTCTCTGGCTGTGCACACAGAATGTAAACATTTTACAGGGTTTCCTTACTGGCATTGAGCAACATAAGGCTCAGGAAGCCCTTGCCCCTCCCATGGGGAGGGGGCGGGCTGTGAGGGGCTCGCGCCTCCTCCACAGGCCGCTGCCTGTGGAGGGCGCGAGCCTCCCACAGTGCCGTGTCCTTCCCATGGGGAGGACAAGGGATTAAATCCCCTCCTAATTTCCTATGTATAACAGTTTCAAAACTCAAAATAAAGAAGACATTTCGTCCAGTATATACTGCATTCAAACTTGTCTCAAAGGCATTTCGAATTTATTTCAGGTGACTGTATTTTATGCAAAATTATATGCATATATATATATATATGTATATATGCACAGGAATATAGATTCCTGTGCATATATATATGCATATATATATATGTTTATGTATATTTCTAATTATAATCGAGAGCAGTTCAATAACTTGCAGCTTTTGCAACAAAATGGAACCCTAATCTGGAAGAAAAGATTGGGTATTCTATATTGCAACAATGAGAAGTAAGCTGTTTCCCATATTCGAAAATAAAATATCAAAAAGATTTCTCAGTTATCTATAATCATTTCATAGAATACTGCATTTCATTTCTGCAATTTTAAACTGATTGGAAGCAAGTATGGAAAAGAACTTGGCAATTTTCTTCAGTGCAGATTTCCAGTATTACCTTCCTGTCGCCTCCTTCCAGAGCTTTCTGATATCTTTTTTTGAATGAATGTTCTCTTTTCTCTCTTAAAGATTTATTTTTCTTTTCGAGGATCATGTAGAGTATTTCCAGATGACAGATACATTTCTCATGCAAATTCCAAAGATTGCCACATGCCAACAGCATTGTTGGTTTTAAGAAAATTTCTAGAGCCCTAAGTTCTCTCGGGCTGTTCATTCCTCTTCATATTGGAAAAAAAATAATCATATGCAAATAGAGATATTTCCCACTTTATACAAACCAATTATTCCATTATATGCAACATAATATTTTCACTTTATTATTTGTTTTTAATTTCCTATATATTGTTTTTAACTCAGATTTTCCTTTTTGAATATAAATGGGTAAACTAAAACAAAATAAACCATATTCTTTTCACAATTTATATGGTTAATTAAACTATATTTTAATTTTGCTATGCTAATCAATTTCAAACATTCACATTGAAAACAGAAATGGCCTAATGCAACTACATGATTTTAAGTGGTGTGTGCGTGATCGAGAGCTTCTCCTCTTTTACCCTGTCGGAAAGCTAACCTTCTTTTCCTCAATCACACTCTTGGCCTTCGATCACCTGCCACTCAAATGCACTCAGGCGTGCAAAAACGAAAGTGTATTAGTATCCAGTATAGAAATATAAATTTAGGCAATAATTAAATCAACATTCCTATTTAGTATCATTTTAATATAAAATGCACTCATAATTCTGAAAGAAAACAATTATTTTTCTACATTTCCATACTCCAAAGCATTGTAGTATATTATATTGCTCTAACACGTATCATAATTTGTATATTAAATCCCACAAAGTCATGGTCAAACAGCGTCAAAGTAAGTCATGGTCAAAATAGCATCAAAGTAAGTCATGGTCAAAATAGCATCAAAGTATGAGACGTGACATATATTCACATTGAAGTAATGTTTTCTGGATCACCTTCGCTCAAATCGTCTGATTATAGCTTCATCCAAATCAAAGGGCCTATTCGTTGCAGCCAAAACAAGAACACGCTCTGTGAACTTTGATAGTAAACCATCCCAGTGAGCCATAAACTCATTGTTTAGCCTCGTGTTCACCAAATCTAGACCTCTGGCCTAACATGCTAGCAACCTGCAGAGACAAACTGAATATGGATTGCAAACATTATTACAATACCTATCCCAAACAGAAAAGATCCTCAATGAATATTGCAAAAGATCTTGGCATCTTAGAAAAGGCAATGACAAACCTCATCAATGAAGATAACAGTAGGAGCAACTTTGGCAGCCAATGAAAACAATGCCCTTACATTCTTCTCATCTTCTCCAAACCACTGCAAATTAGAGAGTAATGAACTAGTAAAACTTTTTATTTACATATGGATTCACAAGTTGCTTCTTTTTAGAAAATCAATAAAGAAATATGTAGTCTGTACCTTTGAAGTTATGGTAGACATTGAGACATTAATGAAACTAGCATTGGATTCAGTGGCAATGGCCTTTGCCAACATTGTTTTCCCAGTCACAGGTGGTCCAAAACGTAGAATGCCTCTGCATGGCTGCATATGATATAAAACAAAGGGCTACTGTTAAATATAATACCTCTTGATACCAAATGTCAAGTGATATTTCCTCTTGATACAAAATCATGGACTTTACCTTCAGAAGCCCCCCTTTAAACAAGTCTGGATGTCGCAGAGGAAGCATTACAAGTTCTTGCAATGATTCCTTAACATTTTCCAGTGGACCAATATCATCAAATGTAACTTCAATTTTTCCTGCAGGAATGACTTCTGGCCTGAGTTTCTTTTCAAAATCATTGTCTCGGACCACCTCCTTTCTCAAATTAGGTCATTCATATCAGTATAACTAGAGGCAACAGATGCTTATTTAGCACCAACCAGCTTATTTGAACTCTGTTACTAGTCAAGCACTTTTATGTCCAATTAAAATGCGGTGCATAAACTTCTCCCACTTGGTTCTCTTTAGAGAATAATGAGAACATACTAATATTGGCTTTTGATCTGAATGCTTGTTCCTCTACTAATTCTATGTCCTCCTGCTCACCCAAAAAAGGATGTTTCGAAACATAACATGCATACAAAGCTTAGCAGAAAATAGATCGATAATCATTTCAAAAATTTGCCTTGAAACCCAACCACATTATTTAGTCTCAATAGGCATGCATAATTCAAAGTGGATGACTAAGATGACATTTGAAGAAAGGGGCCAATCAAAATACAAGATATAAAAAAATGTATATTAAACTGGCCATAAGCAAGCATGCAAATATCTTGTTTGAATAAACAGTCAACTCCAACAGGGCAGATGAGTACAGATATTAGTAGAAAATTTCTACTGCCTTTCTAAATGCTGCTTGATTGAAGAAGCTGAAGTTGAAGTGGGCAAGTGTTGTCTCCATCCTTGTTCAACAAATTCATGGTAGAATCTTTCCTACTCTAATGCAGGCAACACATTGATACATTTCCTCTTCTTTACTTTCTGCTCTAGTGTAATAACAAAATGAACGCAGACATCTACACTGGCTATTGGTGCCTATTATTGACAGAGTGGTTATCTGTGCACCAGCCAGATGGCTGCAGTACACCATAATTGTTTGGACAGTTCTAATGGATTAGTGTCATGAGTGAACTTAGTTTGTGAAAATTCCAAAACTAAATTACCATAGTAAGCTTGGAAACAATATACAACCAAACAGACTGTACAAGCCTTCCCCTGCCCCAGCTATCCAGGCCTAAATACAACATTAGATTAGCTTAAATTGTCTTGTATCTTGATTTAATTTTTGGTATAATCGTGCACGTAATCAATTCAATGTACACCATGTTTGGGGTTTTTTTCATCAGCCACCACCAAGCTTATTGGAGACATGCATCAAAGTTTTCGATCTTGCTAGGGTGAGTATTATGATTGTTCAAATATTTGTTGCAGGCAAGGTTGCTCTTATAAATGTATAAAAATTAACAAAGCTATTTTAACTCTTGATGTTCGTAACAGGTGAGGTTTGGATTTAGTCAGTCTATTGAATTTTATAGCACTTGCTAGAATTAGTTTAAAAGATTGTGTGTAGGAAATTGTATAATTCTGAAAATTATGGTGGAATTGATTTGTGGCTAACTTTATATTGTGCTATTTTTTCTACAGAGTATGCCATAAATGTTCTCTATACAAACCTAGGATTCCTACCCCTTACGAGATGGGCTCAAAGTGCAGATGATCCTTGTGGTAACAATTGGCATGGTGTTCAACATGTGGGACCCAACATCACTGAAATGTATTCTCTATCCTAATATCGGTGGATGGATACCATATCACTGAATTATAGTTCATTTTTGTCCTGAAAAGATTTGTGATTTTCTTATGTAATTTGTGAGTATTGACACGGATTCTGTCCATGCTGCACCTAAATCTTAAAATCAATTTTTTTGGATGGATACTATATCACTGAATTATAGTTCATCTTTGTCCTGGAAAGATTTGTGATTTTCTTATGTAATTCGTGAGTATTGACACGGATTCTGTCCATGCTGCACCTAAATATTAAAATCGATGTTTTTGGATGATCAGAACTCTTTCCAATTCAAATATGGGAGGACAGCTAGGCTACGGGTTGCAAAATTTTGCATCTTTAATAATTATGAGGATGTTAGTTGGCATTTAGCGTCGGAGATTCTTAATATTTGTGCTTCTTTGGAGTCGGTTACTTTCAATCATATTCCTTGAGAATGGAATGCTGTTGCAGATTGTTTGGGCAAGTGGGCCTCTGATCATATGCAAAATTGGAACATTGTGGATAGGGGTCAATTACCCCTGGATTTCTCTCATGAGCTGGACAACTTAGTTGAGCTTGATAGGGCTGTTTAAAGCATTGTGCTGTACTTCTTGTTTTAATAAATTTTTACCCCTCTTTTAGTTTAGTTAAGTGGAAGGACAATTTCCTAAAAATATTGCAATGTTTTGTTCAAAATAAGTAGAAAAACAAATGAAATTTTATAGAAAGGAATGTTTGAATGTAGAAAAACAAATGAAATTTTATAGAAAGGAATGTTTGAATCTATAATAGTTGCAAGGTTGACAGTACTGTTATCCTTATAATGCAGAGATCTTCAGAATAACCATATAGGAGATGTCATTCCATTTCAGCTTCAACCTCACGTGCAACGCCTCTAAGCTTCTTGGAAATAGTTGAATGTTTCATAAGGTTGCCATAAATTAACAGTGGATAACACTTTTATATAAGAGTGTAACACAGGTCCAAATCTCCTCACTACAAGAAGGCCTGCAAATGCTGTAATAGACGGAGAGCATTGAGATCAAATCACTAAACAAATTCGGCTAAACTAATTGTCCACAATGCCAATAGAAGATCCAAGTACATATCACATGTATTCTAACTCATAGGAAAACCAAGGCCAGGGCTCAACCTAGACCCTAAAACCAAACCCTAAACACTGTGTAAAACCATTAATAAAGCCAAATCATTCAAAGGCTGATGTTAAAGTAATTGAGCACGGTTTTAATAATTAATTGACTGTCCATGTTTCAAATCTTTGTCACCGCAATCAGGCAGCCCATAACTCAGGCAGACATGTGGTAGGGCTTTGGTGTAACAATTACAGGGTATATTCTCTAAGATTATCTTTATTTAGTTACTGAACTGGACTTTTTTCCTTGTTTTGACTCTGTTTTAGACATACCTGAAGTAACTTTTCCACCAATTTTTGGCCTATGTAATCCAGTAACTGTAATAGGCAATAGCTTAAATTAACATACTTTATTTCATAACCTGCTCAAGATTATATAGTTTATGTTACAATGGCATGTGCATTCTTATGTGCAGTGATTTCTTTTTGATTCGTTGGCATGGAAGATAATTTGCATCTTGTAAACTGATCAAAGTTCATCATCATATTTGAAACCATAGCTGCAAGAGGCCATTCCATGTTCAGACAGAACAACCTTGCAACATTGTGTGTTTGGATGGAACAACCTTGAAACATTGTTTGAATGCAATGGCCATGGAATGTTGTGTATAACATGACGGCAGCAACTGCAACGGCAGTTTTGCAGGGCTGTTGCAAAGATTTCATTAAAATGTTACACAGTCATGTAAAATAAATGATTGATGCACTAAAATTTGGACCGTTCACAGCACAAAAAAGTGTTGTAATCAAATTGAAGATTAATAGTTTAAATTCATTTTCCTCCAAACTAATATATAATGGCAAAATACATAATGCTGATCCATTGGTATTGTGTACCCTGTTAAATTCCAGGTGACATACTTGAATCAGGGTTTGTTGGAACTACTTCTTGCTGTAGATTTTAGTTGAAATATGATAGGTAAACAAGCTGCAAACAAAAACAAAACTGTTCTTGCACACTTTGACAGGAATTTCACTCTGAACATGAAGAATCTATAGATTGAGGACTTTGCTCTCATCTTGAACATTCACTATGATACTATCCTTATACTGTTATTTCATTCACCTATCAATCATCTCAACATTGTATTGTTAGTTTGAGCAACCACATTCAAACCCACTACAACATTAAAAGGAGCAAATCAAGTGAAGAAGGGTCCATCTACTTCAGCTCCATCTCTATGAGATGAAAAGATTAAAAAACAAGTTAAAATTAATCATTTGTATATATTTATCTATTTGTGTCTTTCATCATTTCACTATCTTCAATGATACTATCACATACCTAAACCCAATATAAGACAACAATAATGCTATCATGCATTCTCTTTTACTATCAATGCTTAGTTGATTAACATTCTACTATCCCCATAATAGTAAATTGAAAACTACTCCTTGACTTTCAAGTATACAAATGATTTAATGAGTAATTTATGTTTAAAATGAACCAATTAACAAAAACCGAACTGTACTACTGTTGCAGAGATACAAGGAAACACTAAAAACTACAGGAAAAATACCAAATATTTATGTGGTAACCTCAACACTTCGATACATTATCAAAAAAGGGAGGCATACCTTTCTTTTTTGCAATCATAATTCATCATGTATAAAAAATCAATAGAAAAATTACTCAATTTTTAATTCAAAATTATCAAATGTATTTAACTATAAATAATGTATTTAATTATTTACTTAAAAAGATCATTTATTACATTCTTCTGATTTTTTATTCTATAACATTTAGTAAAATATAAGTGAAATTACTGACTACAATAGTCATGTTCAATAAAGCTCTTCACAACACTCATAAATGTTAATATATGGAAAACATTTTTTTGGGATGAGTACAGTGTAGGTGACATTGTGTTTTATTGTCATAGAGTTCCCCACATGTGGGAGGAAATCCAAAAGTATCTTCAATTGAATTTACAAAGTATAATTAAATTCAGCATTCTCAATAAATAGTGAAAATAATGTCCAAAATTTATAAATAAAATGAAATAAAAATATTATATTCTAAAACTATATTGAAATTATAAATATATCTTACCCAACCCTGTAGCAAAAGATATCATTGTAGTTGTAAAAAAAGAAAACTATGGAAATAAGGATGCAAGTATAGACTATAGAGCCCATAACATTTTTCTTTTTTTCCATCTCTTTTGAAATTATAAATGACATATCATAAATTTGTATGTTAAGAATTTATAGATTAAAAATGTGATCTAATTTAGAAAATCAGTTGCCTTTTCTTCAAGATATGGAATTTTACTATTGTCAAAACCATTTTCCAATCTGATTTTATACGTTAATAAATATTTTGTAAAGTTAAAAGATATTCTAAAAATTATGTGATCTAGAAAATCAACTCTTTTTTCATCCACATATGGAAACTTACTATTGTCAAAACCATTTTCCAACCTCCAACCTTATTTTATAGGTTGATAAATATTTTGCACAGTAATTAAAAGATATTCTAAGATTTAGAAAATCAGTTATCTTTTTCTCAAGATATAGAAACTTACTATTGTCAAAACCATTTTCCAACCTTATTTATAAATATTTTGTACAGTTAAAAGATATTCTTAGTTTTTTGTAATCTAATTTAGAAAATAAGTCATCTTTTCCTCAAGATATAAAAACTTACTATTGTCAAAACCATTTTCCAACCTTAATTATAAATATTTTGTACAGTTACAAGATATTCTAAGATTTTTGTGATCTAATTTACAAAACTAGTTATCTTATCCTCAAGATATAAAAACTTACTATTGTCAAAACCATTTTCCAACCTAATTTTATAAATTAATATAAGTGATATTAATTATTTTATAATATATAATTCTTACTTACCTTATATATATATAAAAAATATTATATATAAAATTGTCAAATAAAAAATAATAGCTTACCCATGGGGGGCTTAGGCTTCTATTTTCATGGATCAAGGGGTCCCATGAAGCAAAAAAAAATTATGCTACAGGATTAATTGGAATCTTTTAGGATTGCAAATTTTAGCGGGTGAAATTGAGGTGGACCTTACCCTTATCTATCTTATTACATAAGCTATATAGGAAATACCAAGATATATCAATTACTAGGATTGCATTTTGTAATTTTGTCTTAGTAATATATTATAAGTGCATGCATAATTGATCTCTTTATATTTATTTTTATGTTTTTTTCAAAATCTCTATAAATTGACTTGAACAATGGTCAACATACATAATTCAATTACATGTGTCTTTTAACTTTTACTTATTATGGTTTGGTAATAAAATGATTAATTATTCATAACCCTAATTGTAACCTAATCTCAAGTATAATACTAATTGAATCATAATGCCAAGAATGTTAAGTATAATCTATTAGTTTATTATTAAATTTTTTATTATTATATTAAGATATAATTATTAATATATATTAATACATTATGAAGAAAATATAATGGAAAACAACTTCTTAATATAAGATAATACTATTCTTATAGGATTGCTATCCTAATTGAAGGGCTAACTCTCATTGAACTGGAACTCAAAGCATAATTGAACTTTTACAAGTCTCAATTGTAATACTTAAAATTAATGGAGAATGTGGTATTTTGTATTTTAAGTAAGCTTAAAATAGAATATGAATGATTTTCCTTTTTGAAATGTTTTCAAATTTTTAAAAAATATTGAATATTTTTTTACATGTAATAGTAAATTTAGGATATTTCATTTTTATTTAATTTTCTAATTTTAAATACATTTATTCAGATTTTTTTAAAAGAGCAACTATTTTTCATTCTTTTTTATTTTTTTTCTATTTTGTTATTATAAAAAACATTTTACAATTGCATCCAATAATATTTTTCTGTTTTAAAGATTTTCAATATTTTTAATTTTAATTATATTAATTTAGAAACTTAGTAAATTTAGAAAAGCTCTTTCATACTTAACTTTCTAAATTTTAGAAACTTATTTTTTATGTGTAGTAATTTAATATTTTTTAATATCTTATTCTTATAAATAATATTTTTTTTATTTTTTATTTTTTTTATATCAACTATGGTTTTGCTTTTTATAATATCATAAATAATATTCTACTCCTTAGTTACATTTATGAGTTATAATTAAAATGAATGTAAATCATGTTTGCAAGTATTATAGAATATATTTTTAATTATTGATTAATAGAATGTCAACATAACTTTATAATTTCAATATATAAATGTTCTAATTCCAATATAATTTTATATGCTATAATGCTCCCATGCTAAAATATATTTATCATATCATTCTAAAACATTAAACTCTTGGAAACCAGAAATTTGGAGACAGGTTAACTCTTTGAAAAAATGTCACAAGTAATGTAGATCAATATTATTTATGTTTTAAAGATTTTCAATATTTTTAATTTTAATTATATTAATTTAGAAACTTAGTAAATTTAGAAAAGCTCTTTCATACTTAACTTTCTAAATTTTAGAAACTTATTTTTTATGTGTAGTAATTTAATATTTTTTAATATCTTATTCTTATAAATAATAATTTTTTTATTTTTTATTTTTTTTATATCAACTATGGTTTTGCTTTTTATAATATCATAAATAATATTCTACTTCTTAGTTACATTTATGAGTTATAATTAAAATGAATGTAAATCATGTTTGCAAGTATTATAGAATATATTTTTAATTATTGATTAATAGAATGTCAACATAACTTTATAATTTCAATATATAAATGTTCTAATTCCAATATAATTTTATATGCTATAATGCTCCCATGCTAAAATATATTTATCATATCATTCTAAAACATTAAACTCTTGGAAACAGAAATTTGGAGACACGTTAACTCTTTGAAAAAATGTCACAAGTAATGTAGGTCAATAAGACTATTTTTTACAGACAAAATGAATTGAGAACAATACATTTCCATTGGCAAGGGATTTCATATTTGTCAACATAACATCCTTGGTTTCTCTAAACAAATGAAGTGCATGTTCTATGGTTTCCTCCTCCAAAGACAACTCTCTCTATGTCAAAAAAAATCCATGATAAATAAATTCAAGAACAATAATCATGTGAAAACCCACTTTGTATGTCAAAAATGACCATAATCAAGGACTTCATGAATTCATTAAATCTTTTTTAAAAATCACAACCAAAACAATCCACAAAATACCTAGCAAAATTCTTTGAACTTTCAGCATTAGGAAAATTTCTATAAAAATAAATCAATTGCACAATGGCAACATATTGTGGATTTCTATCAACATATCTATCAATTTCTATTTACCAATAGACACATAAAAATGCAACTTTTTTTTATGTACATGGATTCTCAAGAAAATGACTTTCATTGTAAACACCTATTGGTGTAAAAATATATTTATATTTTTTTATTACTATCTAATATAATTATAACACAATTATCCTCATTATCTCAATCTATTTTTATTATTCATTTTTAAAGGAAAGGTTAAACAAAAGATAAAATTTATGATATATGTCAAGTATTTTAGTTAATGATTAATATCACACGTGCAATGATTATGGGAGTTAGAATTTTTTTTAAGATTTTAAAAAAATATAATATAATTTTTTAAAATAGAGCATTAAATATATATTATAACATATATCAAATCTAATATATAATAATATTATCATATTATAGTAATATATTTTAATTTTTAGAATTTAATATATTGGATTGTTTATTATATGTTAAAAAAAATTAAAATAATAATAAATTTAATATACTAAAATTATTAATAGAAGAAATATTATTATACCATTATATTTTTTATTTATATTATATATATAACATTTCTATACATTTGTTTTTCCAATAAATTTATATTTCTTTGTATCCTTTTTGTTTAAATATTAAACATGTAAATATCAACAATTTTCTTTTGTAGATTACATTCATATTAAAATTATTATGATAAAAAATGTTATAATAGATTAATCATGATTACTTTTTGTGAGCTATTTTAAACTACAATTTGAATTCATATTAAAAATAAAAATAAAATTATTCTCACATAACACATGAATTATAACATGCATCATAAGTTGGTCATACAATGATTTTTTCCCCTAGTGGAGGTTTCAACAACTCAGCTATGCTCTGCTTTCCTACGTTGGCTATTTTTTGAATTTCTGGTACTATTTTTTGTGCTATGTTTTTCATGGATGCTTCGGGGGAGGGGGGTGTGATGGCTCCCCATTCCAAGGATGATGTCCTCGCTTCTGTTGTTGTGCCTACAGTGGCAGTTTCCTGTTTGCCTACTTCTGATAAGACATTTTCTCCTCGTACTACTAACCTGTCCCCAAGGGAAAAGTCTACTGGAATCTCTGGGAAGTTTCCTTTATCTCTGACGTTGGGTCTTAACTCCTTTTTTTTCAGAGGAAGCCCCTTCTTCCTACGTGGACAAGTTGGTGGGGTCTGACTCACCAACCCAAAATAATTTTTTTTGCAGAATCTGCTTCTTGCTCAGTTACTAGCTGGAAAGTTGATATTCCTGAGGCCCTTATGTTGAAGGCGATGGATAGCCTCAAAATGGCTTTGGTTGGGAAGTTCCTGGTGTTTAGGCCAAATATTGAACATGTGTGTCAATGGGCTGCTTCCACCTGGAATCTCAAAGTGTTACAATAAATGCCATGCCTAGAGGTATTTTTATGTTTTCCTTTGTGGTTTATGAGGATATGTTGAAGGTTTTAATTGGAGGTCCTTGGGCCTTTGACCTGGGATTTAAAAAATTTCTTTCCCTTTGTAAATGGAAACCTGGCTTTGACCCGTTCACTGACTTGGGGGCGTCCACACCTACTTGGGTTTGTCTTTTGGGGCTTCCCTTGGAGTTCTGGGAGAAAGGAATTTTTCAAGGTATTGCTAACTCTTTTGGGAGCCTTTTGGAAATTGATAAAGTCACCCATGAGAGATCGAGATTGGTATTTTCTTGTATCTATGTAAATGTGGCTATTAACACTGTTCTTCCTTCTTTTGTGTTGCTTAAGTCAATGTTTGGCAATTGGACCCAACCCCTGGAGTATGAAAATGATCGCCTCTTCTACTAGCATTGTAAGAGGTTTGGTCACCTTATCAACTCTTGTGCGGCTTTGGGTGAAAGCTCAAAAGCTAAAGGTAAGAGGTCTGAAGATGACTGTAATGCCCATAATTTACACAAGGGCAAGAATGCAACTAATTTTTTTTTGAATCAATTTTACAAAACGCTAACATTTAATCAACCATACATGTGCATGGTACATGAAATGTGCATTGGTGAAGTAGCTTGTGCAACATTGTGACTGACATGTCGCTCAAGAGTGGGGTAAGGAAATGAAAGTGCACTCGGGTTGTCTCCAAACATTAGGTTTACTAGTTTCCTAATTACCAACCAAAAGTTGATGTCCACTCTTGCCTAAACATTAAGGTCCTTAAAAGGCCTCCATGGTATGTGTTCTCACATGGGGAAACGTATGTTTATCATCATCTTGGATATTTATTAATATTAAAGTTCAATTAATGAAGCTTTATTTTACTTAATAGCCTCACACCTTCTACCATCTTGACATTAACGTTGAACGTCACAAGAGACATTTCTCCACAAAATTTGAATATGTGAACAAGTGAATTATTTAAAATTTACATATTATTTATTTAATTCTTATTTTAATTTTTTTTTTTAATATTCTCAATATTAAACTACTAATTAATTTAACTATTAAAATAAATAAATAAATTATATATATATTTATTTTCTCTACGAATACATGTAAAGGTTAAAAGGTTAGGGAATATATTCCATAAATAAATACATTCTAAATTCCTTTAGACTTGGATAATATTAATTTTCCTAAAGGGGAGAGAGAAAGAATATAAGAAGAGGGTATTACCCCTATTTTACTTAAATCCCTCATATTTTGAATAAAAGTGAATTCTTCCTTATATTCTTATTAGAATAAATAGAATATTTCCCTTATGTTAAAGACTAAGGAAAGACATGGGAATAAGGTGATGAAAGTTATATATAAAAAAAAAGACATCAGTTACGTGGGAGAAATAAGGTGAGTACTAGCGCAATAATTGGGGGTGCATTGAAAGAAAAGATTTCAAGACAAGTTAACTATCACCATCCCCGAAAGTATAGTCATAAATGTGAATCCTAGTCTCTCGCTAGAATGGAGTCCACGAAACACGATTTTCTTCTTCGTTTTTTTTCTTTTTATAGAGCATTATAATATACGTGTAAAACTATAACCTAATGGTAGTACCCATTCTTTCGGACAACAACATTTAAACAAATTTTATCCCCAAGAGGCGGCAAGAACAATTATAATGAAGTAAAATATTTCATTCCTTATAGTTACGATCTCTCAAAGTCACTAATATGTATATTCCTCTTTCCTGAACGCGACGAGCAGCATTTAATCAAGTTATAATATTTTTTGGCATCCATTTTGAATATTGAAACCCTAACGCAATAAGCTCCTGTTCATAGTGATTTATTTTCTTATCCCTCTTTTTTTTTAAGCGATGTGTTAGGTATAGATGAGGCAAAGCACATGAATGGAGTCTAGGATAGCGATGAGGAAATAAAACAGTCACAACAGCAGAGATGGCGGAAGGAGGAATCTGCGCCAGTCTATCTACCCTGAGCAATACAGAAAACTATAGCAATACCTTCCTGAAACTATCAGGATACATTCAAAGACATATTCCTCTGGCGTTTTCTATATCTGTTTTTTTTTTTTTTTAACTTTACTTTTGTTACAGTATTTTTATGGTTAGATTTATTTAATGATTTTAAGTATATCATTTTATTTATTTATTTATTTTCTTTGCGTGACAGATGCAAGATCTTCGCTACATGCCTACTGCCATGAACAATGGGTTTGCTAGGCCTTTAGGGAATGCAAGTCCGTGATTTGTGCGGTACGCACAGTCAGGGTATTGTAATGGGGTCCCTTTTCTGTCAAACAGTGACTGTCCACAACCAGTCTAACTGAAACTAAGACTTTTATAATCAAGACTAAATATGAATATTCATGGTGAAGGTGTTTTTTTCTTTTTTTTTTGATGGCTGTTTGGCTGTCTATGCTCAAGACATGCATGGTTATAGAGTCTACTTCACTGGTTCTAAGAGGTTTTTATGTATCTACTTCTGTAACTACTGAATACCTATGTGCATAAGGTAAATGAGGTTACAACAATGTAGTCTTGTAGATTTACACATTTTTTTTAAATTTTTTTTGTTGTACAGATCATTCATAAAAATACTACCCTCATTTTGTTTAAAGCTATCATAATACATGTCTCTCTCAAATTTTATCTTAGAAAATAAGCATTAGATTGCAAGTCTCTTTTTCACATAACAGAGGGGATACTTTTCAGACTGATAGTGCAAAGCCTTACAAATGAGAGAATATATTCTAAATAGAGCATACACCTAAACTTATAGAATGAAATACTCAACTATCTTTATGCTCATTGCATGAAGTTTATTTAAACAGATTGCATGTAGATCCTCAGGGGAATCATTTTATATCTCTTTTCTGAACTATGAAATATGATGGAGATCTCTATAATGACATGATACATAACTTTTTTATGAAAGGTGCACATTTTAAATTCTGCATAGTATGTTTCTTTTTTTTTAACAGAATAACGAGGTGAAGTTTTAAATTCAGAATAACCCCTTCTTTCATTCTTGCAAGGTAACTACAAAATTTCGTAGGACAAGGAAAGTAACATTTACAATTCAGATATTCTTCATTCATCACATTCTAACAACAACGTTCAATCCTACTCTAAGTTACGCAAGATGTACTCATTTAAAACAATATGCAAGGGTTATTCATGGCTGCATTTCTAGGGATTACAGTAGCCATTTTCTCAACGTATTGACAGGAAATCATTTTCATGCACATTGTTATTCATACTTTTTTTTTTTTAAAAACCCATAAAATCCTGAGTTCTCTTCTCTTACAATATACTAAAACAGAACCAATAGATGTCAGTCTTGACAGAATAACAAAACATATCCCAAAGTATGACTGCAACTTCCTATTATTATTATTATTATTATTATTTTTCTTTAAAAATAACAATGTTGAAATAAGACTATAAGCACTTACATAATAATTTCTTTTACATACCGAAAAGACTCACATGAACACAGCAGTATTATGATTACAATGTTTTCACACAAGCTCCTTACAATAGCCTTCCAATACTATGACATTCAACTTCAAAATGACAGATTTACTTGACATAATAACACCATTTTTACCCACAAAAGAACATGGTTGTTCCAAGATCTGTTTAACTTTCTCCAATCTGCAAAAATACACACAAACATTTCTCCATAGGCCAATGGGGAGCTCACCTCCCAACCTTTGGTTGGAAAACCAACCACCCCCGAGCTAGGAGGCACCTTGGAAACTAGGTACAATCATACAAGCCAAATATTTTTAACACACAAAATACACACAAAGTTATTCACACCCACCCAAGGAAATTTTCACATAACAAAGGGTTCATTACGAACCCAAAATGGGGAATGGAAGTGGACTACGCACTCCATTTTGGGGACTCAAAAGTAAACACCATGAATAACATTCACCAAACCTTTCCACCCCTTCATTACAACCCTTCCTTCTCATTTCCTTATCCACCCCAACCATCTTTCACATTTCACAAAAACATATGGGTACTCATACCCTTTTTATTAACCTCTCCTTTTAAAGGAGGAATGACTAGCCCCCATGGAGGTTCCTACTCCAACCTTCCCCAAACTTGGGATGCTCTTCCCAAATTTGGGTGAGCTTATCCCATTACAACCCTTTTTCCCAACACTCATACAAAGCAAAGAAAACAAAAGAAAACAACTCTTAAGAGAAAGAATTTTCAAAGACACAATCACATGTACATAGTGCATACAAATTTAACAACATAAGAAGCAAGAGGGTTTGTCAATCCTACCTTAATCCAAGCTTTGGGAGCAAGTGATGAAGATGAGCACAACTCCACCTCCTCCAAGCTTGCTTTCCAACTTCCCCAAGCCAAATCCAAGCTCTCCCCAAAATTTCAAGTCCAAAACCAAAAAAAATGCAAAAGAGAATCCCCCAAAACCCTTGTTCTTAGCTTTTCTTATAGAATTTCAAGTTTGAATTCCTTTGAATGAGGAAGTGACACTTGTCACTCACCCATTCACCCTCCCAAGCACATTCACCCATGTATGCTCTCACATGTGTGAGAACTTGGGGGACTTCCAAGACCACATAGAGAAGTGGGAGTGGAAAGGGACTAATCCCCATCCCACTTCTCAAAACCTTATTTTCGCCAAACTTCTTTAAGACCTCAAAAAGGGTGCCCAATCATGAAACTAACTCAAAATTATAGGTTGAAAAGGTACCTAACCCATAGGTACTTGACCTAGGAACCTTAAATCAATAAAAACACTTAAAAAACTCAACTTTTCAACCCTCAAGAAGTGCCCTAAAGACCAAATCCGAGTTTGTCCACTTGGGTGGACAACTCACCCCTTAATGAATTGACATGGAAATTAAACCAATTTACAGACATGCACAAATACATCACAAAGAAAATTACATTACAAAATGGAACTATAGTCCCTTCATATGGACTATAGCTCGGCTTCACTGGTAAACTCACTCAGGGTTCCCAAAGGTTACCTCCAATTTCCATTGGCCATGAAAAGTGTACCTGCACACTCGATGCACACGTTAATCCATCCAATACATTATATATCAAAACATTTGAATCATCATTTCATATACACAAGCTTTTATCCAAATAGATAATATATCAAAACAATTGAAGCATCATTTCATATAATCAAGTTGCATAATTTCACATAGCATATATATCTCATATCATAACTAGAACAAACACTAATCACACATCATATCCAATTCTTTTTACCTTAATCTTCACATATTTCATTTGTTCATCATTTCAAAATTCAAATTGAACAACCATAGTAACTAGCATAAATTTAGGTCAACCATCATAATCATCTAATTAAGCATGCAACATCATAATCAAATCATCATAAGAAATCAAATGTCTAAATACCATAGTCAAATCATCATAAGAACTCAAATGTCTAAGTATCATGTCATCAAGAGTATCTCTAAGCATAATCAATAACCACAACTCAAAATAGTCTAAATACTAGGTGTATCATAGGTGTAGGCCTCACATCCTCCCCCTCTAGGATTCAACTTCCTCCTGGAAGTTCTCAAAGAGGTGGGGATATAAATCCCTCAATCGTGAGGCATCCTCCCAAGTGGCTGCAACCTCATCATATCGATCCCATTGGACCCTAACTTGGTCCAGCTCTCGACCTCGAAGGGCCAACGCCCGTCGAGCCAAAATGCGAATGGGCTCCAAGGCTAGCTGTCCGTCCGACTCCACCTGCAAGGCATCCCAATCCAAAACATGAGAATCATCATGCACATAACGTCGCAATACAGATACATGAAATACATCGTGGATACGTGACAGGCTAGGCGGCAAGGCTAGACGATAAGCTACTGGTCCTCGGGGGAGGGGGGTGTGATGGCTCCCCATTCCAAGGATGATGTCCTCGCTTCTGTTGTTGTGCCTACAGTGGCAGTTTCCTGTTTGCCTACTTCTGATAAGACATTTTCTCCTCGTACTACTAACCTGTCCCCAAGGGAAAAGTCTACTGGAATCTCTGGGAAGTTTCCTTTATCTCTGACGTTGGGTCTTAACTCCTTTTTTTTCAGAGGAAGCCCCTTCTTCCTACGTGGACAAGTTGGTGGGGTCTGACTCACCAACCCAAAATAATTTTTTTTGCAGAATCTGCTTCTTGCTCAGTTACTAGCTGGAAAGTTGATATTCCTGAGGCCCTTATGTTGAAGGCGATGGATAGCCTCAAAATGGCTTTGGTTGGGAAGTTCCTGGTGTTTAGGCCAAATATTGAACATGTGTGTCAATGGGCTGCTTCCACCTGGAATCTCAAAGTGTTACAATAAATGCCATGCCTAGAGGTATTTTTATGTTTTCCTTTGTGGTTTATGAGGATATGTTGAAGGTTTTAATTGGAGGTCCTTGGGCCTTTGACCTGGGATTTAAAAAATTTCTTTCCCTTTGTAAATGGAAACCTGGCTTTGACCCGTTCACTGACTTGGGGGCGTCCACACCTACTTGGGTTTGTCTTTTGGGGCTTCCCTTGGAGTTCTGGGAGAAAGGAATTTTTCAAGGTATTGCTAACTCTTTTGGGAGCCTTTTGGAAATTGATAAAGTCACCCATGAGAGATCGAGATTGGTATTTTCTTGTATCTATGTAAATGTGGCTATTAACACTGTTCTTCCTTCTTTTGTGTTGCTTAAGTCAATGTTTGGCAATTGGACCCAACCCCTGGAGTATGAAAATGATCGCCTCTTCTACTAGCATTGTAAGAGGTTTGGTCACCTTATCAACTCTTGTGCGGCTTTGGGTGAAAGCTCAAAAGCTAAAGGTAAGAGGTCTGAAGATGACACCTCGCCTAAAGCTAATGACTCTTATGTGCAACCTACTCTTGTTTCCCCCCAGGAGGTGTCTATTCCCCTTCTTAAGGATAATGAGTCTTTGGTCATTCCAAATCTGAAGGATAAGGCCTCTGAGGAGCCACCTCATCATTTGGTTGCTGAACAGGAGGTTAAGTTCTTTGTTGAGGACCCCTCGAAAGATATCAAGGCTTTTAAGTCTTTAAATGGTTTTGTGGAAGTCCTCGAAGAGGGGGAGTATGTTCAAGAGGTTTCTCCATCCCTGGAGGAGCTTATTTCTATTTCCCAACCTGGTGCTCAAACTCTGAATGAGTTGATGGCCCTTCTTGGTTTCCCTCAAGGGTCAGGGGATAAGCAGGATGAGGAGGGATGGTCACAAGCCACCTTGAAAAGCAAGAAGAAAAAGAAATTGGATGTCGGGGGGAAATAAGGTGGGAAGACCCTTTCAGAAGGAAGCAAGATTGAAAGATATAGCAAGGGATGTGGTTGTAGGTAAATAGAAAACCTTGGACTTGACCTTCGGTCCGAAGTCTAAGAAAAAGTAGTTTGGTTTTTCTAGTTGTGTGGGTGGTGGGGTTGTTGCTATTTTTAATGAAGTGTGTTTCCTGGAATATTAGGGGCCTTAACAGTCCCTATAAATAGTTTATGGTTAAGTCCTATATCTGTTGATTATCAAGGTGAAGAAAGCTTACAATATGAACTTAAATAGGTGAATGCAAATCTGAAATATGTAGATTAACCTTTATCCTTAGTGTGAAGAAAGAATGAGAGAGAGAAATAGAAGAATCATAACACATGCAACAACATATTTACGTGGAGAAACCCCAAAGGGAAAAAACTCCACCACCGAAAGAGAGGCAAGTATATTACTAATATTATGAAATATTACATGCAACAATAGACTTCTCTTATCATCCCTGTAAAATCCTGTAGCACCCTGTTACCTTGTAACCTACAAAACTGAATTGAATAACTCTAGCTCAAGGCCCCTATTTAAAGAGATTTGTGAGGATGAAAACCACCATGGTTTCACCGAACAATAGGCTCCAATACCTCCTCACAAAACTCACGCATCCCTTCATGAAATGATCATGCCACCCTAAGAATATCCTCTTACAGATGCTCTTACAACTGTCATAAGGCATAACTTATGCATGAGCACCTAGGGTCAAAGATAGCATATTCTGTCATAGGAATATGTCATACTGTCATAGCATCTTATGACAACTGTCATACATGTCATAGGTGCTCTTACAACATCCTAACAACCTCATTCTAGAAGATTCCAAGTGGGACGCCTAGCTATTTTGTCCTTTTCCTAAAAGGCAAACGGTAACGATAACACTACATTTACATTGTCTCTTTCACCACCGTTGGTTAAACGGTTTCACCTCTTATGGGTAAATGTTGAAAACACTTTAGTAGAATAATTAATTAAAGGATTTACAAGGTTGATGGCACCTAAATCCTAACATTCTCCCACTTGACATCATACATTTTAAATTACACCCATAGAGATACAATTACATAGAATTAAGTACAGTGATCAAGGCCCATGGCCTTCCTGCACCAAGAGAACTTTTCTGTGGTGATTGGCTTCGTAAGAGAATCTGCAACATTATCCAAAGTGTCAACTTTTTCAATCAAGACTTGTCCATTCTCAACCATTTCTCGCACAAAGTGATACTAAACATCAACAAGCTTAGTACAAGCATGGTACATAGGATTTTTAGCCAAACATATGGCACTCTGACTATCACATCTGATCCTCACTATCTTGCAATCAAAACCAATACCATTACCAAGTCTCTATAACCAAACTGCTTCCTTAGAGGCATGTGTAGCAGCCATATACTCTGCTTCAGTTGTGGAAAAAGCAACTATATGTTGTCTTTTACTCATCCAACTTACTGCACCTCCAAACAAAGTAAACACATAGCCACTAGTGGACCTTCGACTATCCAAGTCACCTGCCTAATCCGAATCAACAAAACCTTGTATGTCCAATGACTTATCAACATTGTCAGTACCATGATAAACCAAACAGTAATCATAAGTGCCTCACAAATATCTAAATACCCTTTTAACAAAATTCCAATGTTCTTTACCAGGGTTAGACATAAACTTGCTTAGAACTCCCACTGCTTGGGCTATGTCTGGTCTAGTACAAACCATTGCATACATTAAACTACCGACAACACTAGCATAAGGAACTTTAGACATTTCATCAATATCATCATCCAATTTAGGACACATGTCTAAACTTAACTTAGTACCAACAGGAAATGGAATATTTACTGGTTTACAGTCCTACATATTAAACCTCTGCAAAAGAGTGTTAACATACTTACTCTGACTTAACCAAAGTTTTTTGTGAACTCGATCCCTAATGATTTCCATCCCAAGAATATATTTAGCAGCCCCTAAATCTTTCATATCAAATGTGCCAGAAAGCTAAGTTTTAAGTTCCTTAATCATTGCTTATTGTTACTAATGAATAACATATCATCCACATATAAGACAATAATTAGTATCTAATCATCAATAACTTTAAAATAAACACAGTGATCCTCTTCACTTCTAACAAAACCCATCTTTAATGCAAAAGCATCAAACTTCTGGTACCACATCCTAGGTGACTGTTTCAAACCATATAGAGACCGTTTTAACCTGCAAACCAAGTGTTCTTTTCCTTTCACAACAAAACCATCAGGCTATTGCATATAAATATTTTCCTCAAGATCCCCATGCAAGAAAGCAGTTTTAACATCCATTTGTTCTATTTCTAAATCATAAGCATCAACAATGGATAAAAGGAATCTAATAGAAGTTAACTTAGCAACAGGAGAGAATATTTCACCAAAATCAAGTCCCTCTCTCTGAGAGTAGCCCTTGGCCAATAATCTGGCCTTGTACCGTTCCAACTTGCCATTTGCACCAAACTTCTTTTTATATAACCACTTACAACCAATGGCCTTTCTTCCTTTGGGAAAACTAAAAAGATCCAAGGTGTCATAGTTTTTCAAAGACATCATATCATCCTGCATGGCCTGCATCCAAGACTCACATTCTTCTAAAGAGAGAGCCTCCCTAAAAGATGTAGGTTCATCATCAGTACATATCAAAGCAAATTTACAACAAAAATCAGGTGGGCTATACCTATCAACTAGATTTCGTTGCCTTGTGGACATTCTCAAAGGTGGAGTAAGAGATTCCTCCTCATGTTCATCCTCATTGTTTTCAACTTCTTTTGTTACAACAGATTCTTCAGAACTCTCTTCTTCTTCTCCATCTTCTTGTCCATCTCTCTGTTCTTCCACATATGCATCTTCTTGCTTAGTTTCAAAATGCACTATTTTTGACTTTTCCTTTGGTTGCTCATCTTCAGAGTTAGCTCTAAATTCCCTAAAAATAACATCTCTAGAAAATATCATCTTTCGTGTCAGTGGATTCCAAAGTTTATAACCTTTAATATTTTCACCATAACCTGCAAAGATGCGTTTATGAGATTTGGGATTCAATTTAGATCGCTTCTCTTTAGGCACATGAACAAAAGCCTCAAAACCAAAGACCCTTAAATGTGAAACTGAAGGCTTTTTACCCAACCACATTTCATAAGATGTTTTATCAACAAGAGCTTTACAAGGAGATCTGTTAATTAAATAACAAGCAATACCAACAGCTTCTGCCCAAAAACATTTATCTAACTTAGCACTACTTAACATGCTCCTAGCTCTTTCCATTAATGTATGGTTCATTCTTTCTGCTACCCCATTTTATTGGGGTGTGTACGGTGTAGTCTTTTTCCTAACAATTCCTGCATGTTTGCAAAACTCGTCAAATTCCTTAGAACAATATTCACCCCCATTGTCAGATCTCAATACTTTTATCTTATAATTTGTTTGCTTTTCAACCAATGCTTTAAATTCCTTAAATTTGGTGAAAACTTCAGATTTTGTATGCATAAAATAAATCCAAGTATATCTTGACTAATCATCAATGAAGGAAACATAATAACGTGATCTACTCAAAGAATTTGTATCCACTGGACCACATGCATCCGAATGAATTAGTTCTAACAATCCATTAGCTTTATTAGTTCCTTTAGGAAATGATGACCTATTTTGTTTACCAAACACACAATCCTCACAAAAATCATTTTTACCAACAAAATAATCAGAAATACCGTCTACTAGTTTCTTATCAAGTATGGTCCTAAGACCTTTTTCACCAATGTGACCCAATCTATGGTGCCACAACATACATGCATTTTCAGTGCTAGTTACAAAAGAGGAGTTACAAAAAGTAGAGGCATGTAACGTAAATAGATTCCCTATCCGAGATCCTTTAGCAACCACCAAACTTCCCCTTACCATCCTGCAACCAGACTTGTCAAATGTCACATTCATTCCAAAATCATTCAGCTTGGAAACCGAAATTAAAATTTTTGTAAGTCCTGGAATATGTAAAACATCATCAAGGATTTTAACCCTCCCATCACTGAAACATAACTTTACCTTTCCTTTACTGACAATCTTTTGTGAGCTGTTGTCACCCATGAAGACCTCTCCTCCATCATATTCTTTGTATGTAGAAAACCACTCCTTGTGAGGAGTCATATGGAAGGAAGCACCTGAATCAATAAGCCAAGCATCATTGCAAACTGTGTTAGCTGAAATAATCAAAGCATCAGAATCACTGTTATCAGAGGAATTTTCCATGAAGGAATCTGTATTCATTTTCTTATTTCTACATTCCTTCTTCACATGTCCCCGTTTACCACAATTCCAACACTTCACTCTGCT
The DNA here is from genome assembly GCA_007258455.2 of Sequoia sempervirens. Taxonomy (NCBI): domain Eukaryota; kingdom Viridiplantae; phylum Streptophyta; class Pinopsida; order Cupressales; family Cupressaceae; genus Sequoia; species Sequoia sempervirens. Next base: position 35,288 of record VDFB02058800.1, read on the forward strand.
CTTTCTAGGGGTCTTAGATTGTCCTTTAGACTTATCCTTCTTCTTATCCCATTTAGGCTCTTTCTCCTTGGGCCTACCTCGTACATGCAAGGCATCTTAGGAGCCACTATGCATGGTCTTCCTCCTCATCTCCTCTGAAAGAAGTATGGGAATAACATTATCCATCTTAGGTTCTGCACCACCACTTGTTATAACCATAATTAAATTTTCCCAAGATTCTGGCAAAGAGCAAATCAATAGAATACATTTATCCTCATCTTCTATTTTAACATCAATAGATGCAAGCTAACTTATAATCAAATTAAAAGCATTCAAATGTTCAACAATAGAACCACCATTCTTCATCTTTAATGAATATAAACATCTTTTGAGATACAACTTGTTAGAAAAACTCTTAGTTTGATAGATTTCACCTATCTTCCTCCAAAGCTTGTATGTTGTGTCTTCTGAAGAGACATTCAGGAGGACAAAATTAGTGAGACACAACTGAATGGTCCCTCGAGCCTTCTTGTCTAGCTTCTTCCAATCTTCATCCGACAAGGTTGAAGTAGATGGCTTCTTATCAACTGAAACTGGTAACCACTGATCTCTCTCCTCAAGGAGATCCTCCAATTTCAACTTCCACATATCGTAACCAGTTCCATTGAAATTCTCAATATCTTGATGAGAGGTGGAGGCCATGGTATACAATTTGCACAAATCTACAAAACTCACAACACAAAAGCTCCCACTGCAGCAAAAACCTTCAACACTTTAAAAGGAAAACGTCCCTTCCTTAACAGAACCATTAGCTCTGATACCAAATGTTGATTATCAAGGTGAAGAAAGCTTACAATATGAACTTAAATAGGTGAATGCAAATCTGAAATATGTAGATTAACCTTTATCCTTAGTGTGAAGAAAGAATGAGAGAGAGAGATAGAAGAATCATAACACATGCAACAACAAATTTACGTGGAGAAACCCCAAAGGGAAAATACTCCACCACCGAAAGAGAGGCAAGTATATTACTAATATTATGAAATATTACATGCAGCAATAGACTTCTCTTATCATCCCTGTAAAATCCTGTAGCACTCTGTTACCTTGCAACCTGCAAAACTGAATTGAATAACTCTAGCTCAAGGCCCCTATTTAAAGAGATTTGTGAGGATGAAAACCACCATGGTTTCACCAAACAATAGGCTCCAATACCTCCTCACAAAACTCACGCTTCCCTTCATGAAATGATCATGCCACCCTAAGAATATCCTCTTACATATGCTCTTACAACTGTCATAAGGCATAACTTATGCATGAGCACCTAGGGTCAAAGATAACATATTTTGTCATAGGAATCTGTCATACTTGTCATAGGAATATGTCATACTGTCATAGCATCTTATGACAACTATCATACATGTCATAGGTGCTCTTAAAACATCCTAACAACCTCATTCTAGAAGATTCCAAGTGGGACGCCTAGCTATTTTGTCCTTTTCCTAAAAGACAAATGGTAACGGTAACACTACATTTACATTGTCTTTTTCACCACCGTTGGTTAAATGGTTTCACCTCTTATGGGTAAATGTTGAAAACAATTTAGGAGAATAATTAATTAAAGGATTTACAAGGTTGATGGCACCTAAATCCTAACAATATCATGGATAACAAAGTTGATGTCCTCCTTTTGCAAGAAACGAAGATGAAGAAAGAAAATTTTGAAAAAGCTATCCCTAGTATTTGTCCTGGAGCTTGGTTTTGTGTTTGTGAAGCTAAATCTGCATTTGGAGGTATTGCTACCCTCTGGAATCCTTCTAAATTTAAAGGTTCTTTTTGTTTTGAAAGTAAGAATCACCTTGAGATTACTTTGGAAGATTTAGGTTCTCAAGAGTCTTGGAATCTAATAAATATCTATGCTCTGAATTCTGGTAGAGACAGAGCTTTGTTGTGGGAACAACTTAGTGAAACTATTTCTAAAAGAAGTGACGAACAATGGATGTTGGGAGGAGATTTTAATTCTCCCCTTCTTCCTTTTGAGAAATTGGGTGGATTGGATGAGTACTCGGATAGTATGATGGAACTTGCTGAATTTTTTAACTTGGCAAGGCTCATTGATATTCATCTTCAAGGTTCAAAATTCACTTGGTCAAAAAGGAGGACTGGGAATCATTTATTTCAAGTTAAACTAGACAGATTCTTGATTTTTGCTAATTGGAACATTTCTCAATTCCTTTCTCTATCTGCTCTCCCAAGGTCTGGATCTGATCATAATGCTTTGGTTTTGAAAAAACATGTGGATCATAATAAAGGACCCTTCCCTTTCAGATTTGAAGCAATGTGGTGTACTCATTTGGATTTTGTTGCTTTAGTTCAATCGTGGTGGGAGGAACCCATCTTTGGTACTCCTATGTTCTGTTTGGCTGAAAAACTTTGCTAGGTTAAGCAAAGGGTCAAGGGGTGGAATAAGCTAACCTTTGGTAACATTTTTGAGTTAAAAAATGTGTTGGGAAAAAGTTTAAAAGAAATACAGGATAGAATGGAATCTGGTTTGACAGATGAAGAGACTTGTGCGAAGGAAAGATATTTGAGATCCCAATGGTTTAAATGCGATAAAAAAGAGGATTTTTTTTGGAAAAAAAAGTTAAGAGTTCAATGGTTGACGGAAGGGGATAGAAACACAATTTTTTTTCACCAATCTACTCTCAAACATAGAATCATGAATAGAATAAGATCTTTGGTTAAAGAGGACAACACTATAATTATTGATGAAAGAGAGATTGCCAAGGAAGCTGTTAATTTTTTCCCCTCCTACCTCTTAAACCCTGTCAATGATCCCTAGGTTAATGTTGATTTTCTTAATGTTATTCCTAATGTTGTCTCTGATTTGTATCTTAAGCTAATGACTAATACTGTTTCCATGGAAGAAGTTAAAAAGGTTGTTTTTTCCTTTGGAGCCCTTAAAGCCCCGGGTCCTAATGGTTTCCCTCCTATTTTTTTCCAAACTTACTGGGAAATTGTTAAAGATGATCTCTTTAATGTTCTGAGAGATTTTTTTAGGTCGGGTAGGTTGTTAAGCAATTTGAATGCTACTTTTATAGCTCTTATCCCTAAATCTTTTGATGCCTCTATTATGAAATATTTTAGGCCTATCAGTCTTTGTAATACTTCTTTCAAAATCTTCTCTAAAATTTTGGTGTTTAGACTTAAATTGGTGTTGGGTAAAATGATAGCTCCCAACCAAAAAGGGTTTGTTGAAGGTAGAAACATTCTTGATGTTGTCATCTCAACTCATGAGATAATCCACTCCATGGAGCATTCTAAAAAGCTTGGAATGGCTTTCAAAATCGATATCTCAAAAGCTTATGATAGGGTCTCCTAGCCTTTCTTGTTTGTTGTCCTTAAAAAGTTTGGGATTGATGGTAGGTTCCTAAAGTTGATTTCGGCTTGTGTCACATCTCCCAGGTATTTTGTTTTGGTTAATGGTGTTCCCCAAGGCTTCTTCTCTTGTGGGTGTGGTCTCAGGCAAGGGGTCCCCCTTTCTCCCTACTTGTTTATTATTGTTGTTGAGGCCTTGGGAAGAAACATTCAAAGGTTGGTTGATGTGCAAGCCCTTAAAGGTATAAAGGTTGCTTCTTCTCTCAACCCTGAGTCCCATCAACAATTTTTTGATCATACCTTGCTATTTGGGGTTGCTTCGATGGGGGAAGCAGGTGCTTGGAAACAAATTCTCAATGATTATGCTAAAGTTTTTGGTTAGTGCATTAATTACAAAAAGAGAAAAAAAAATTTCTTCAACACTGATCAATAGATAAGGGATAGAGTGAAAATAATTTTGGGGTGTCAAGAAGCTGAGTTTCCCGATACATACCTGGGGCTGCCTCTGTTTTCCAAGAGATTAGAAAATAATTACTAGAATAAGTTACTTGAAAGGATTCAACATAAATTGGCTAGATGGAAGGGGAAGTTGTTGAGTCTAGCTGGTAAGATCCAACTCCTAAAAGCCTCTCTCTAGAATATTTCGGTGTATTATCTTTCCTTGTTCAAAATTCTTGCTCATATAGGAGAGAAGATTGAACAGATTCAGAGGAAATTCCTATGGTCTGGTACATAGGAAAAAAATAGACCTTCTCTTGTCAGCTGGGATAAAGTTTATAGGCCAAAAAGTTATGGGGGTTAGGGATGAGAAGAATTCATATGCTAAAAAAGCCTTAACTGCCAAAATAGGATGGAACCTTTTGGAAGGCTCAAAAGACTGGGTCAAAATCTTCCAGGCAAAGTACTTCAGAAACAGGAACACTGGTTGTTTTCTATCTCAATTGGATTTCCCTTCTGGCTCTACCCTATGGAACCACCTAATCAGATTAAGGAATGTGCTAAATTTGGGGGAAAAGAAGCGAATAGGGAATAGATTTCACACGGATTTATGGAAGGATCCATGGATTGAGAATGCCACTTTGTTTGCTAATGAGGATTTGAATCCTCTAAAGTGCAGCCTCCATAGAATTTGTGGCACTAAGGTGAATGATTATATAAATTGGGAAGGGGAGGAACCTAAATGGAAGGACTTTGAGACCTTGTTAAGGAGAAATAATCTAAGAGGTCCTATATAGGTGGACTGGGATACTCTTCTCATCAATTTGCATAATTTGATTGGGGAAGCGAAATGGTTTGATAGGGGTAGGGAGGATGAATGGCTATGGAAAAGCAGCCCCTATGGATGTTTCTCAATAAGAAAGACCTATGAAGACTTGTTGAGAGCCCAGGATGTTGTTCCTAGCCCCTTTTGGAAAAGGGTGTGGCTTAAGAATATGATCCCATAAATAAACTATTTTTGGTGGTTGGCGACCCATGGTAATATCCTTACTATTGATAATCTGGTTAGGAGAGGTTTCTACCTTGTTAATTGGTGTTCTCTTTGTAATTAGGAGGAAGAACCAATAACTCATCTATTCTTCCATTGGAACTTTGCAAGGGAAGTGTTGTCCATGGTGTTGCAATTGTTGTCTTCGGATTGGGTTTTTCCTAATTCAATAAAGTTGTTTATTGAAGGCTCGTGTAATTGTCCTTTTTCTCATAATGTCATAAAGGATCTGTGGCACCAAGTTCCCCTCTTTGTTTCTTGGGGGATTTGGAAGGAGAGAAACAACATAATTTTTAGAGAAGTGGAGAGAAGCTATGAGGAAGTGTTTCAGATTGTTAGAACTCAAATTAAGGAAAATTTGGAGGTTAGCAAACTCAGCTTCTTCAACTCTTGACCTAACTATAAGGAGATGAGAATAAAACAAAATTTCGGTATTAGAAGAGACCTAACCAATCTGAATTGGACTAAGATGCTTAAAAGGTTGGGTATGGTCTGGTGCCCTCCTATGAAAGATTGAGTGAAATAAAATTTTGATGGATGCTCCAAAGGAAATATGGGTTAGGCTGGAGCTGGAGGCCTTGTGAGAAACCAAATGGTGACTACATTTTGGCTTATGGTGGGAATCTTGGGATTTTTTCGAACAACAAAGTTGAGGCTTTGGCTACTTTTGGAGCCTTCAAATTCGTAAAGGAGTTGGGGTTCAGAAATGTTATAATTGAAGGGGACTCGAAACTTATTGTGAATATTTTAAATGATGTTGCTAACCCCTTGTGGGAAATCAAGGATATAATTGACCATTGTAAAGTTATTAAAAATAATTTTACTAATTGTTGAGTTCTACATGTGTACATGGAAGGGAATTGTGCGGTTGACTGTGCGGCCAATGTAGCACTCTAGTGCAGGGGTTGGACTAGGTGGACCAATGGGAATTTACTGTAGCCTTTGAGAGATATAATACTCAAGGAAAAGTTTGAAAATGCTTACCAAGCAAACTCCTGAGATGTTGGTTGGTAATGGGATGGAAGAGTATAGTGGGGATCTGTCAAGCTTTCCTAATAATGATGGACTTTGTGGTACATGTTGTAAAACCCCGTCTCGCAACCTAGAGGATTATGCAACACTGCGAAAGCACAACTAATATTTTTCTTAAAACGTAAAACAAGACAAGTAAAGTATCCTACTCTAACCACATACATCCTCTAGGCTACACAACGTGTCTACATGTGAACACCATTACTTATAAAATTTAAACCAACCATAGCATATGAATATTAAACTCAAGATACAACATACAACAAAGCATTAAACCATTGCAAGATAAATCTAACACATAGAAATGTATTGAACATATTTCCACAGATACAACACCACATAACATTCAATACACCATTAAATCCAATAATGAATAGATCATAAATATTATTACAATTACATCACAAAGGTTCACCTCGATACAAATGAGGTACTACAATTATACATAATGATCCACAGTTACAATGAAGAAAGAGAAGAACAACTCCAAAGAACCACACGAGCTCGTCGAACAAGAAGATCCTGCCATCATGAATAGGAATATCACTCAACAATATAATACGCACGCCACCCAACCATATGGTACCCATAGGCCCAGCCCCCGTGCTAGGAGATAGTAAAAGGTAACCGAGACAATCCTACTACCTCTAGACACAGGAAATATACTAAATACTCACAGTATAGGTAAACAAGAACAATGGTCACATTGCTTCCAGAATCACTAAATCAATTACAAACACAATACAAATAAATTGACTGTTGTTATAGAAGGAGTGTCATCACAATGGCTGCATTGGTTATCCAAAGGATATCTTCCTAGGTCTCGGCCCCCCTCTAGGGTCATCCTGGTAACCTCTTACGAACTCCGGCCCCACATGCACACCAGAGCGAAATCGATTATCTTTCAAGAAGACAAGATAACGATCGTGCCATTCCAGGCCTTCCTGACTCATCTCAAGTCTCATACTAGCCCTTGAGCCAATGAGCGAGGCTAAATTATCTGATTAAATGTATTAAGCTACTCTATCCCTAATAAAGGTTATTTAATTTCCACTGATTAAACTGACTTTCACACGAGTTGTCCTGGGACCACTTTGTGTCCCGACCCTCGTTGAAATCCACTGCCCTATCAACAACACATAAACTCATACCACACCCAAGGGTAGACAGTGCACTAAAACTGACCGCACATAATCAACACACCTCAAAAGGTAACACATCCCTACGGATGTCCAATACTAAATCCCAATACGTGCACTACCCAAGAAAACTCAAAGGGTGAACTAAAATTACAACCCTTTCACAATTACCACTCTGGAAGACTTAGATTTTCACATTAACAAATACTTTCCCCCCAGTACACAATTACAAAACACTTGCTTTTATAAATACAACTTCAAGCAATTAACAAATGCTATCATTCAGATTTCCTAAATCCAATACAATCAATTTCGCATATTTAAAATAAACCTTTTAAACATAATTCCATTCAATAAATTCATAGCAATTAAAACAAAAGTTCAGTTTCCAAATCCACAAATATAGATAAAAACAAATCTCAATCTTACTAATAAAATCACTTCATTATAAAATAACAACTGGTGCTTGCATGCACTTAACCATTTAATATTTCTTTAAAAATCATTTACTAACTTCTAATAAAACAATATAAATAACTATATTTAAATATATAAATAATTATATATAATTATATATATATATACATATTAATATATTATTTAATTATAAAATTAATTATAATTTCCCAAATTCCATTTTAAAACAATACAATGCAATTTCCAAATATATATATATAATACATATATATTACATATAACATATACATATATAAATAATTTATATATATATATATATATATTATATATATATATATAAAATGCCAAAAGAAATGAAGTACGAAATCAACAGCGGGCGCAATTCTTATATCCGCGGCCAGTAACCATCGCATACTACACAACCTTCCTTAACAGGGAGGTGCGGCCATAGCAGGGGTAGCGTCAGCTGCCTCACAGCACTAACCCTCCCACTAAGGGGAGTCGGCACTAGGAAATCCAAGGCTTCCCCCCCAACATACACATACAAACCCTCATTTAAATGGAAATTGCGAAATATGTCGTACAACAATTTTGACGCCATTAAAAAAAATTAAAATAATTTCTTTCAAGAAAAGAATACAGTGTTTAAAATGAAATATCATATTTATATATATAATATATATGTATATGTACATATATATATATATAAATTAACATAAGCATTAGCTCCAACTGGGCAATTAAATTACACAAAAGAAGTTTTCTACTAGAAAGCTCAGAGATTTCATTTTCCTAGATAATTAAATGAAATTGGGAAATCAAAGTAAAATGAATGTTTTTCCCACAGAGATCTAGATTTCCTTTTGTATCAATCTATTTCCAATGATCTATTTACACAGAGGATTTTTAATTGTTTTCTACAGAGGTTCCTCTTTTAGGCAATCTTTTAAAAAGAAAGAAACTAGAACTTCTATAGTATTGAAAATCTTTTCCTATCCTTTTCCAAATTGCATTACAATAATATAAACAACCTTTCAATTCAAAATTCACAAAAACAATAAAAGAACCTGTTCCAGAAGAACTGTTGCCCCAAGAATTGTTGCCGAGCTTTTCTGTAGCTTCAAAATGCCAATGTTGCCAAAGCTTTCTCCAGTAAATTTTCCACTTCCAGAAAACACAACAATACCACAGCCAGGAATTCTACAACAAGATTCTAAAATAAAATCCTCAGAGAGATCCACAATTTCCTCACCAATTTTCAACAAAAACCAAAACTCTTCTCGTGAAACAACTTTCTTCCCTCTTCCCAATATTTTTCCTCCGAAAATCAATTTACAACCATAAGATAAAAATTTTCTAACTCACAGTTATCCCAACAAAATATCTTTTCCCTCAACAACCCTAGATATTTTCCAACCTCATGCATTTAAAATAAAATAAAACAATTAATATATTTCAACAAATTTAAATAATCTTATTTATTTAATTCCCATATAATTTAATAATTAAAAGTTTTTAATAACATAACTAAATTAAATTAATTAATTAATTTATTCTAAAGCCTTCACAACAATAATTCAATTAATTAAATATTTAAATAAAATACACATTTAATCTACCAAATTAAACTTGCACAATAATAAAATACCCAGAACAACAATTATAAGGCTAAGACCAAAACTCAAACTGATGACACATTGTACTAGGGTAAAGGTATGACTAGGTAGCCCGTTACTATCTCCCAATCATTACTATTGAGTAGTGGACACACTCAAACCTATGAAACCAGGTGAAGCCGTTGTCCTGTTCCTGCAAACCTACAACACAAGCAAGAGTCGTACATGTATAGATATAGTAATTCATACACATCGTGAAAAGAGAATCGCAAAAATCACAGAGCACTCACAAGCGAGTGATGCAATACCGTTATCTTCACCAATACAATGTCACATCAACTAACGAGATAATATATCAATTAAACTACAATAAGCATATATAGCAATGTCATCACAACTAAGCACCTATGCAAACATAAAGCATATTAAACATAATCACCATGCATATAATGTGTCATCACATCAATATAGTCTATCATCGCTCCACTGTCAGTGATAGAATAACAATAACATAAAATAAAGTCTAACAAAGTATCTGAGCTGTCAAGAAAACATAACAAATTAGAGGGGTGTCACACATGCGTACATTAGAGGATCCTTGAGGGAGATTTTTGCTTTAATTTCCCGTTAAACTTTATGAGTAAAAATCACATGCAGATTAAGGTTATCTTCAGGGTTTTCTTTTCTACGTGTGTTGATTTTCCCTCTGTCAATTATTCACGAATTTCTATAGAGGGAAATGGCAAGATTTTAATTACGGGTGTTATTGCTTGCAAATTCATAATGCCTTTTGGGCTCCGAGAAACGTGCAGAAATTGTCCCTAAGAAGAAAAACCTTATTTAGCATTTCCTCTGTGAGTAGGTTGTTTCATTGGGTGTCAAATGTTGGTTTGGGTTTGGGAAGAAAGCTGGTTGCTGGGGAGAGCATGAATCCTAGCAAGCCTCTGCAAAAAAATCTTTAGACTAGCAAGATGGGAGGGCTGAGGAAGAGAGCATAACCGCTTAACTGCCAGAAGCTGAAGCAAAATGTGGACCTTTGGAGAATCTTCAAAAATACCGAAATGGCTTCCTTTTTCCAGTCCCTGAAAGGCTACAACAAAAATTTAACGGTGAAGTTTACAAATTCTTGGAGGAGAGGTTGTGTTTCAATTGGATATGTTAATTTTGAAGTCATGACCCACTTCATTGTAGAGGCTATAGGGCTGCAAAATTTTGGCTTGAAGGTTGCTAAGAAGAGTGGGGCTGACTACCAACGTTTTGTGGATAATTTTCTGCACTAGGGAGAGAATCTTAAGCGCTTTCAAAACGGGTATGCTAGACTTGAACTGCCTCCTCCATTTTCCCTTGTTTGTTTGTTTGTCATGAGATATTTCACCCTTGAAGTTCGCTACATGTCCGTCCATGCCTATCATTTTCCAATTTTAAACCATATAAGACACAAGGAACACATCAATTTGTCATTTTACCTTCTCTCTTCTATGCAATTGAATATTGAGAAAGGTGCTAACCTGTCGCTTCACTAGGGTTTAATGCTTACGCTGTATAAATATTCCCTATTGTTGAATCCCTATGGGAATCCTCTAAATGATAGAGAGGAGAATCCTGACCCTGCTAAAGAGGAAAATGTGGAGGTTAGGAGGGTTGAAAACCTTGAAGTTGTTGAACCTATGGTTGTTTAGCACTCTCCCCGCAACCCCTCTGCTATTGTGGCTAGAAGAATGCTTTTTCCCGCCAAGAGTTCCTCTCCGGTGGCTAATGTGTTGAACCTGTCCACACCCCAGTCTCAAAAAAGTGAGGACTCTAAAAATGTGGACATGCTGCTTGCTAGAGCTACCCCTGAAAAATGTAAACACTCTCCCCTGCTGCTTGAACTGCCTAAATCAAAGAAAGCTAGAAAAGAGGTCACTCCTCGTGAGGTTATCCATATTTCAGAGGATGTCATGCAAAAGGAGGAGGGAAAGGAGAAATTACAGGGTCAAGGGTGTAGTGGGAGTGGAGAAAGGAGGTTAGAAAGGAAAAGAAAAAATGCCTATTGATGTGGAGGATATTCCAGGCTACGAGGAATTTGAGGCTCAGTATGATGAGGATTCTGAGGATTTCGACTTTGAGGAAACAACCTATGATATGGGGGATGATGATAGGGAGGAGGAAGATAAAGATGAATAAGAGGAGGAGCAAGTTGAGCTGTCTGGAGAAAAGATGGAAACAAAGAATGTTGGGGAAGGGCTCTCTGGTCGGGAGAATATTTCTGAAGGTTCCAGTATTGATTTTCTTAAAAGCAGACTAACTTTCTTGTAGGTTCAATTTGAGGACATGGAGAAGGCTCTAGTGATCCTAATGAGATTCTCCAATAGGCTGATGACAGTGTCATACTGGGTGCTTCCTTGGGTGAAGCAAATATAAACAAAAAATTTAAGAAGCAAGGAAAGGTGGACTCCCTCAAGCTATTGGATGATACTGAGGGACTTGATTGGCACGAGTATGCGACTCTCTTAGGAGAGTATTGGGATTTGTTTAAAAAGGCTAGCTAATGGCTTGGGCTACTGTTTTCCTTGTTTTTGATGCATTTTTTATTCTATTTAAACATCTGGGACTGTTTGTTTACTATCTTTAAGATCTGGTGGAATACCACCTGGGACACTGTGGATTTAATCAATGGTCTGTGTAGATTAAACTTTGCTAGTAGTAATTTTGTGTTTTTGATAATTATGGGCTGGACTATAGTTATGATGTTTAATCTGGGTCTGCGTGCCAGTTTCTTGCTATTTTTTGGTATGGCTAGTGGTGTTGTTTCCCACCTTGGTTTCCTTTTTTGATTTGCTATGTTCCACGAGATCAGGGCCCTTCCCTACTTATATTATCAAAAACACATGAATTACATACATTGTATAATAGAAGAGAATATTATCTTTATTTTTAACTTATTTTTATAATAAATTTATTTAGTATTTCACTATTTGAAAAAAAAATATTGTTCAAATAATTCATCTCTTTATTTTGAACATAAAAAGATGACTTTACTTTTGTGTAAATAATTATTTAATTATACAATTTTTAATTTTAATATGTAAAATATCATTAAAATTATTTTTAATTATTTAAATAAATATTTTAAAGAAAACTTTGAAAATATTATAAGTAGTAAAATAAAGAATTTTTTACAAATATAATAATAATTAATATAAAATTTGAAACTATAAATATGATATTTCTATATATTATTAATATTTTTTAATCAAAAATCAAATTTTAAAATCAATCCAGTGAAACAAATTAATCTTTCAATTAAAATAATAAAAATTAAATACTTTAATAATTTACGAAATTTTAATAACTTATTTATGTATTTATATAATTTGAATATATAAATTATGAAAATGTAAGTAATCTCTCACCATAAGATATTTATAATAGTTCTTTTTCTAATGGAATCTTTAACGTCTTCAATGAACCTACTATACGATTTAATATAAACATAAGAGAGAAATATGTAGAGAACAATAAATTGCAATTTAGTATATTTTTACAAATAATTCTAAAACTTGAAAATAGTTTGAACTAGATATTATTTTTCACATTGCACTCTAGCATGAAGTATGAAATGCTCATTCTAATTTACAAAATAGGTTGGGTTTAGTCATGGACTTCAACTATATGCTTCCCATTAAATTCTAATGAAGATCATAACATCAGTTGCACGCGAGAATGCATTTTCATAACATGCTTTTGCATAATGCATTTGTCATAACACACTTTTGCATTTGCTATAAGCATCGGTTGTAACCACAATCAATATTTTGTTTTTATTAAAGACCACACACATATTTGAAATGCAAGCACTTTTTAGATTCAATTGATTCACCAACCCTACTAACCGATCATGATGCAAAGTCATTTCTAACAATAGAGTAAGCAAAGGGGGTAAGGCCAAAACCTTGTCTAGTATACATTCTTGTTTTATAGCCTACTGTAGCACCCCCTCCAAGTTTATAGTCACTAGTTGAGGCATTGGTGACAAATATAGCAATAACAAAGATAGCAATTTAGAAAATGGTCAATGATTCCATGCTTGACCCTAATTCAATTGGAACTTTGCAGCAAAGTGGCCTTGTTATTATTAGTTCCTACCATGGAACTATAGGCCAAGGGTAGTTTTTAACTAGTGATTAAATATTTTACTTGCAATCCATCAAAATTCATTATTTTCTTTATTTTCTTTTGATACATTGTACTGTAATTTTCTTAAATAAATAGCAAGATTTTTAACTTTTTAAATTTCAAAAATTATTTTTCCTCAATCTTATTGGCTAAAAAACTTTGAGTGATAAGGGTCGACGTTTAGGAAATTTGAGCATAAATTTTTAGGAAGTTATTTTTTTGCCACAAAGACCATAATCAAAAAAATAATTAACTATTTTTTAAGAATTTTTTGAACTCTTCAAAGGTTGTTTACTTGTTATATTTTTCATTCTATTCATTTATTTACTTGTTATATCTTAAAATGCAATTAAAAAATTATCATGAAAAATAATCTAATAACAAATTTAAATATATAATACATTTTTAATATTTTATATAATTCAATTATTTTTAATATATTATCTTAATATATTAACTTAACATCATATTATAATATATATTATATAATATGTAACATATATAATATCTAATATATAATTTTAACATCATATTATAATATTATAATATATACTATATAATATGTAACATATATAACATCTAATTTATAATTTTTAATAATGTTATATATTGCTCCTCCCCAAAGTTCAGCCTTCGAGGCTTCAAGTGACTTCATGAAGAGGGGTTTTAGACCCCCTGACCCACCTGATAGTGGTATTGGTTCACGTGCAAGATTCATAGAGGAGGAAAAAACGTTCAAAGAAGTTGTTGCAGAGGAGCCTGTACCTATCATGACAGGGGCAACATTCAAAGCGGTCTCCAACACATCAAAGGAGAAAGAGGTAAGGATTCCTTTGCCTTTGTATTGAGACTCCCTATTTTTCCAAATAACACCATGAAAAGTGTGATTTCCTTTGAAAGGAAAAAACTTGGAAATGTGGCTTGCTTTTTAGCTATTGTGAATTTGAATAATATTCCCTCTAGAAAATTTTTGGATAGCTTTTTCGTAAACACTTGGCATAAAAAGATGGGAGTTACAGTGTCTTTTTGTCATATGATTCGAAAGGGCTTGTTTATGGTTTTCTTGAAGAATCATGAAACGCAACAAAGAATAACAAAGAACCCATTCTAGAAAGTGGGAAAGAGCGTCTTCAGGGTTATAGCTAGATGCGCTAGATGCATGGGGCTAACATGGAAGAAGTGTTGGCATTATCCAACCCTAGATGGATGGAAGAAGTGTTGGCATTATCCAACCCTAGATGGATGTTGGTAAAAGACATCCCTCATGAACTTTGGGCTCTTATTTATCATCTACTCATATCGTTAGGCACTATAGTGAAGGTGGATAATCTAAGGGTCTCCCTCCAAGAATTCTAGGGTTTTGATTGCCCTCACACCAAGTCAGGAAGTGCCAAACTACTTAGACATTCACCTGAATTATGGGGTTCATTCATTTCAAATTGAAATTATGGGGAGGCCATTACTATACTGATGCACATTGTATCAACATAAACTTTAGATCTATGAGACACCTTAGGTGAAGAACTAAATTCTTCATGTTGCCTCACTATTGCAATTTCTTCTTGGTGACTAATTGTGATACCTTTGTTGTAAAAATTAGACTCGTGGAATAATCAATTCTCCATTTCCATATTGCTACAATAAATAGTAGGTTCAAACTTCTCATCAAGCTAGAAATCCTCATTGGTCTCATCAAAGAACATAAAAACCTATTGATTAGCATCACAAAAAATATTGTCATCTCAATTTCTCACAATGGATTCACCCTACACCTTCTTATTACCATAAAACTCACTTTCCTCCCAATTCCTTAGGATGCAAATTCCTTGCACTTGTTCCTGCCCCAATATCCCTCCTTGACATGGTTCAACTTCTTGTTAAAGAAGTGTTGGTCTAGATTTTGAATCATCAAAGATTTTCTGAGGACCCCATTTTGGCACATTTTTTTATTGTGGGTTTGATTACATGAATAGCACCATTAATATTCGTGAGCCAAATTATTTTGCATTGGAACAATAGCTTTATAAGAATGAACCAAAATCATATCTAAGGAACTCAGAGGCCTTCCATAGCTCAATTGGTTTTGAGCTTGGAAATTTCCCTAATGGGGCCACCTATTCAATTGATGGTCCTACTTATAAGGTTAACAAGGTTTATTATTTTGGGCCTATTACCTCTTTAGAGCTACTAGCACATTTTTAATACTCTATAAAAATATTTGACCTCATGCAACTCATTGAAAGGAGTAGTTGAAGTAGTTGGTTGACTAGTTGCTACTATATAGGAATGGGTGCCAAGATGGGTTGGATGGGTGCAATTTATGGGAACATAGGCATTGGGGGCCTTGGCAATATTTTTTCCACTTGGATCAACCAATTATCTACTCCAATAAAAATAGCATAGGCATATCATAAGGTTTTTCCTCCCATGAACTAAATCATGACAACAATGTCACAGTTTGGAGCCCTTAGATACTATACAAATGCATGATTTTGAGAATGCTTGAACAAGGTACAAATTTTATCCCAAGTCTTCTAGATCTTGAAGTTGAATTCTCTCATAAACTCATGAGGGGCTCTTTTAATAATGGTCAACTAATATACTAGGGATAGATGATCACTTTTGTCTCCAAACTTTTGGAAAAGCTTCTCACCTAGATCATCTTAGATTTGAATTAAATTAGGTCTCAATCCCCTATACCATTGTATGGATTTTCCTTTCAAGGTGGTGATAAGAAGCCTCACAACTATGTTATCCTCTATGATATTATGAACTGAGCAGATGTTGAAAATTTATTGTATATTCTCTTTAGGGGTGGTAGCATTTTCACTGGTGAAATAGGGGATGATTTTTAAAGATGCTACTAGAATATCATTATGTTATTGAAGGTTAAAAGGGTTGCCACGGTTAAAGGTGAAAAGGACCTAGTTTCTCATAATATTCATGGAAGGAATATAAAATATTATTGCTCGACTGGGAGAAACTACTACTAGTGGGTGTGGAATGTGCCCTTGACTAGATTCTTACATATGGTGAAGGTTTCCTACTAATTTTTTCTTTTGATTAAAGATAAAGGTAACTTTCGAGATTCAAAAATCTTACCCTTATAGGATGCTCTTGTTTGTATATTTTTCATGGATAATTAGCATAGTTTGAATGAAAGAGACTAGATTCACTAGGTCTTTGTATGCTATCTCCAATAATTGTAGTACTAAGATCAAAACCAATCTTCTTAGTAGAATGATATAAATCTCATAAAAGTAGTCCCACCAGGCATGCCAAAAATGTTGCTTAGATTTGCATCCTTGTTGAACTTGGGGTTCAAAAATCCAAGGATACAAGGGGAATAACCTCAAGGTGTGGGACCTTATTGTTTGAGATCAAACCTCTAGAGAAGGCCAGCTCCTTTATAAATCTATATGCAATGTGTTGATCCAACCCAACACAAATTAAAACAGAATGTAACCCTCTTATAATGAATTGCAAGGGAAAAGGGAGAAGGGAATGAAATAAAAGAAATGGATGGTCATGTAACAATAATTAGTGGGGTTTCTTCATTTCTCACAACAACACAAGAAACTAGTAAGAACTACCTAAACTAATCCAGTCACGGATGGAGAGTTCAATCGTGTAGCCTAGAGTCAACACAATAGAATTAACAAGAAAATTCTCATTGATCATACAATTCTTACAATTGGATCATTGGGTTGTCACATGTAGATTACAAATATTAACTAGCTCACAGTTTACCATAGGTTTATTACAAACTTACATGCAAAAATATGAAAACTATGAGCACTCTATTATCCTATTAATACTAGTTATTGACAATATTTGATTCATTGTCGATTGAATTATTCTCCAAATGAGCTGCATAGTTTATTATATATCAATTCCAAGATTTTGGAATGATCCACATTAGTTACAAGATTTCCCAAATCTTCATGTCTAGTGTAATGTGTGGGTCAACCAAAATCCATTGGTGAAGTATTAGGTGTTGAATAAATTTGATGTAGTTCTATTTGGAGGTCCCTCTAGTCTCATGTTTCCTTGAGATATGTTTGGGATGAATTCAACAAGGTAAAAAAGGGTTCCACAAAATTTCTCTAATGAATTATATGTTAGTTGTTTTGAACTATGATCTTCTTACAATGCTAAATTTTTGTAATTTGATCCAAAACTCTTGAGATCTGGATATGATGTTTGTGATTTTTTTACTCTAGTTCTCTACCATGAGTCATAATGAGATTTTATGGTGATATGTAGTATGTTTCTTTGAGATGCTCCTACATTAGACACATAGTGTTTGAAAAGCGAGTCCTACACTTTGTCAGTTCTAAAGGAAATCCAAGGTGCTTCATTTAAGCTCATGAAATCCATGATGAATCTTCTACTGTTCTACATTTTCATTTGACTAGGTATTCTCCATATTGCCTATTTTGGTATTGCATCTGATTCTACTATCCAAAATCTATTCTATTTGCTGCTGTGTTTTAGGTAGTTTTTCTTCTAAAGGAACTTCTATAGGGTTTTCACTTGACTGGCCTTCATGGTATGGATGAAGATATGCAATTTTTAGTATAAGTGTTTCCTATAACTCCACCTCATAGGTGCTCCCTAAGTTAATCAAGAATATTACATGGACAAAACTTCCTCATCTTTAGCTTGCTATATGTGCCCACTAGAAACCTTTCCTTCTTTAGATATACCATGACTTTATCCCTAACATAAAATCCTTTGTGTCTCCTCTTTTCATCTGCATGTTATTTGTAGCTTTTCTTATTTGCCTCCAAGTTCTCTCTTACTTGATTGTGTATGGTTTCCATGTATCCTGCAAATTCTTCTACCTCTGCACTTCTTTTATCCTCCATACTAATGTCTTTGAGTTTTTCCACTCCTTGAGGTTTCAATTCAGTCACAAATTAAAATGATGTCAGCTTCCCTATACTTTTTCTCATTGATTTGTTGTACACAAATTCTACTTGCAGTAGAATTATATCCCAATTTCCTGGCTTATCTCCCATTAAACATTGCAAAAAATTTCCCAAACTATGGTTTACCTCTTTTCTTTGTCCATTAGTTTGTAGGTGAGATTTCAAATTGAATTTTAGGCCAGTCTTCATTTTCTTCCATAATGTTTTCCAAAATTATCCAATGAACTTTATGTCCCTATTTGAGACTATACTTCACGTTAATCCAAACAGTCTCACAATCTCCTTGAAAAATAAGTCAACAACAGGTAAAACATCATGTTCTTTCACAAGGAATGAAATATGTCATTTTAGAAAATATGTCTACTACTAAAAATATAGAATCATGTTCCCTTGATGCTTTTTGCAACCCTAATATAAAATCCATGCTAAAAAGATTGATATAATATAGTATTCTAACTACTTCTCTTGGAGACTTGACAAGTCCTACACACTTGAACAAACTTCCTTGCATCCTTATATATTCGAGGTTAAAAATAATATTCACCTACTAAAGACATTGTCTTATCAATGCCAAAGTGTCCTAATCCACCACTATATTTCTCCTTCATCAAGTTCTCCTGCATTGATCTCTGAGGGATGCATAAATGACTCCCTTTGAATAGCATGCCATATTGAATGCATAATCTAACCATGCACTCCACTCTCTTACAATTGGCTCCCTAGTTTCTTTCCAAGATTTCACAAAATCTAGGTCATCTTCATACATGTGTTTGAGCTCTTTCAAAACACATTACTACTATTGATATTTCTGTAAAAAAAATTCTCCTTCTACTCAATGCATCAACAATTTTTTTTATTTGTCATTCCTATGGTTTAACATAAATGTGTAACTCTACATGAACTCTACCCATCTCATGTGTCTCTTATTCAACTTTCCTTAGCTACTCAAATATTATAAGTCTTGATGGTCAATATACAACACAAACTCTTTTAGCAATAGGTAGTGTCTCCACTTCTTCAAGTCCTGGATTATGACACATAAATCCTTATCATATATTGAGTTGTAGGAGCTAAAGATTAGCTCTATACCCAAGAACACCTAGAAAAATAATGGAAACCTTCCACAAGAGATTATTCAATAAATCAGCTTGCTTGATAATAAGATCTATCAAATATGATGATGAGGTATCTTACAAAAGTGTACAATGACATTGCTTATATAGACAAGGTGTAATGAAGTACCTAATGCAAATATTAAATGACGCGTCATTATTAAATGACCCAGAACACTAGAATTAAATAAAAAATAAAAATATAAGATTGGATAAGATCTTGTCTAGACAATCAATACTTCTAGAAATATGCCTAGGATCTAAGTGGACTTAACATGTAAATATGACCCCACTAATTAACTAGTTAGGTAAAATTCCCATTTACACCAACACCCCCCTTTAAGTGCAACTTATGGAGAATATTATTATGCAAATTATACAAAGATGCAAGAATGGGTTTTGGCTACGAGGCCATGTTATGTACCCATGTATAAATATAATCTTATAAATGAAGAAAAGAGTAAAAACCACATGGAAAAAACCCCTCTCCAAAAGAGAGAAAAGATACAAACAAGGATGATGTATGGAGGACTCAATAATACCCCCTAAGGACTACATCCATCACAAATATACAATCAATTAACCTTCAATAAGAGTAAAAGAGAGACTATGTAGCCCCCACAATGTATAATGTCTTATAAAAATAGTGAGTTCCTACGGACAAAACATGATCCGATGTCAACAAACAACTTGTCTCCCTTTTGGAAGAAACAAAATCAACTAAAAATACATGAATTCTTCCCATTTTGGATAGGAATTGAAAGGAAGAAGCATAAACATGTATGATGATGTCTTTGAAATCCACTCATGTGTCTCCTTGTCCACTAAAGATGAAGATGGCACAATCAAATCAAGTACATGCCCAATCAATGAAGAAGGTGACAAACTAGGACTATGTGGAAACTAATGTTGAACAATCTACAAAGACAAAGATGGTTTGACAACAATTGTGCAATGACTATAATCAAAGAGGAGCTATAACCCCTTAAATGCATCCTCCAAATTTGAAATGTGAGACCAAAAATAAATATGTAATGTCTAATAAATAGGAATTCCAATTAGGAAGACAATGAGATACCTATTGGAATGAATCACTAGAAAATATCAATGAATCATCAATAAAAAATGAATGGTCCTATTGAGCAGGAATGATAGGAGCCTTAATCAATGAATTTTCATAAAGGATCGTTAAAGATGAAGGTACCATAACTGCCTCTAAAAGAGAAGAAGGGTCATTTGAAAAAACCTTGTCATCCTCATCTGAAGATTCAAAGTACTCCAAATAATCAAACTCTTAAATAGTATAATAATCATAGGGCATCATTTCCTAAATATGAAAACACATAAGACAATCTGAAACAAGATTATCTAGGAATGGTTGAGTATCAAGATCTCCATATATATCCTAAATTTTAGTCCAAAGAGCATAAGGATACTCAAAATGAACAATAGCATTCAAAATTTCATTATCTAAATGTATAGCAATAAATAATAAGACATGATCCCTTTTTGCAATTCCAATAAAAATTTCTTATTATCAGTACCTAGAGAGGGATAAGAACATACAAATGTGGCAACATATGAAGCCAACACAGATGTTTTATGATGCCATGTCTCTCCATTGTTTATAGTTTCCCATTTTCAATATGATCAGAGAGGGATGAAATAAAACCCCATAATCAACTATGAGATATCTCTAAAATTAAAAAATAAATTAACATTCAACAACAAAATAGAAACCCGCAAACATGATGTATACTACAAATGAAGCCTCCCAAAAAATAAAAAACCTCTCTAGGAGTTAGGATGTCCAAGTAAACAACCAGAATGTTAATATGCCAAAATATGAATAAACAATACTTGGAGCTAAAACTGGAAAAACTGCATGTGTGCAATGACAAAGCTCCTCAATACCTTTCTAATGTAAAAATCATGAAAAATAGAGATCCAAACAAAAAATTATGAGCTCAAAGGTCCAAATGGGAGATCTAACTTCAAATAGAAATAAAATATTTTAGGAGTAAAATATGATAATAATACCTACACCATTGGAAATTTCTCAAAATCAGCTTTCTCATGATATCTTGTTCAACAAAATGTGATACTTGAGTCAAAATTTATGACAATTTTAAAAAGTTTGCACAATTAAGGCTTGAGGGGTCAAAATTATGCCCCCTAAGGTTAGCAGGTGGTTGCTCCATGCAACCAAAAGCTAGTGGACTGGTTTGAGACTTGGTATGATAGCCATTTAACTATCAAATTTAATGCAGTCCTCAATGATGGTCATTTGATCATCAAATTTAAGATAGTCAATCAAAAATTTTAAAAACCAAAAAATATTCTTCAAAATATGAAGTATTTTATATAAAAATGGGGGTTTTGGGGCCTTTTGGATTCAATGGAAGGGTTTTTTTGACCCAAAATGCTCCAAAATAAATATGCAATACAAAGCCACAAAAAAAGATATCCCAAATATGGTATTTTTTCAAGTTTTTCTGAGTCTCCAAATCACCATATGGTGCAAGAGAAGAGCATAATCAACTTTATTAAAAACTAGAAAGTTCCCTAATCTAGAAATATCTCTACCCTCAAATACGAGAAGGAATTTGCATGGCCATGGCTCTGATACCATGTAAGGGCTGAATATTAGCTCTATACCCAAGACCACCTGCAAAAATAATGGAAACCTTCCACAAGAGAGTATGCAAGAAATGAGCTTGCTTGATATTAAGATCTATCAAATATGATGATGAGGTATCTTATGAAAGTGTATAATGACCTAGCTTATATAGAAAAAGTGTGATGAACTACCTAATACAAATATTAAATGACTTTTGTCATTATGAAATGATATAGGACACTATAATTAAATAAAAGTCAAAGAGATAAGATTGGATAAGATCTTATTTAGACAACTAATACTTCTAGAAATATGTCTAGGACCTAAGTGGACTTAATATGTAAATATGACCCCACTAATTAACTAGTTAGGTAAAACACCTATTTACACCAACATGAGTATCTCTTCCTCACATCATTCAACTTTTCACTAAAATATGCTATTGGTCTCCCTTCTTGACTCAACACTGCTCCTATTGCACTTCCACTAGCATCACAATGAACTTGAAATACTTTGTAAAAATTAGGTATTACTAACATTGATTGATATGTTACATTTTGCTTGAGTAGTTCAAAACTCTTTTGTGCTCTTGATGTCCACTTGAACTCTTTCTAATCTCCCCTCATTTTTTCTATTAGGAATGTGTAGATGACATTAAATTTTTTGATGAACTTCATATAGATGCTTGTTAGTTCATGAAAAGATGGCACCTATCCAATTTTTGATGGAGTGGGACATTCAAAAATTGCTCTCACTTTCTCTAGATCCATCTTCAATCCTTCCATGAAAATGACAAAACCTAAATATACTAATTTTGTGTTGGTAGTTGTTTTCATTGATGTCAATGTTGATGCCAAAAATTGGCAAGGTAACAACCCTTTATGGGAAACTTAGTTAATGGGGGACCAATTGCACTAAACTGAGTGACCTCTGAATTTTTAAAGAAGTCGACTTCTTCTGTAATTGGAGGTTTGGAATGGGAAAAGGAAGCAGATATAAAAAAATAAAGATCTAACTAAGGTGATGCGCCAAGGAGTAGATATAGGCATGGTGAATCTATCTATTAGGATTCGATTTAAGGGCCCGACCAACAATTTGCTATGTCCTAGAATGACAAAAATTAAAGATAGAAGCTTGAATAATTCATTCAATGACATAAAATAATTTTCATGCACATTCACTGAAAAGAGGAGTCAAGGACATGATCTAAACCAACAAACTTGCACTAAAATCATAGAATTTTTGCAAATGAATCATTCAAAACAATAATGAAACAGTATAAAGTTTATCAAATAGCTTAAGAAAACAAAAAGGTCGAACAAGGGAACATTCTATAAGTTATTTTACAATAATCTAAAAATAGTAGAAATTCTTGATGTCTTTTAAAAAAAAATTGTATCTTCTTCGAACTCATTTTTTGAATTAAGAAGCAGTATATATAGTCGACAATGCACCGCCTAGTGAGCTTGTAATAGAAAATATTATGTATCTTGAGCAATGATTTGCCTCGGTCGTTGTAACATAAAATATTCGGTCCATGGCATGTAGTCGCTTCCCAGCCAAATGCATCCCTTGCAAATGATGGCAGTGGTCCAGAAACATCCTGTGTTGACAAGTGTCGCCTCCCTGTAGAGGCATTTAGAGCATGCAACAACATGTCACATACCGTTGTTTGCTCCATCCTCTCCTTTAATATAAACTCCCACCAAAGGGATGCGTGGCAGAAGTTCGCAGCTTGTGGTTCGTCCTCCCTTCCTTTCAATGAAAGCTTGTGCTGGGAAGACGCGTGGAAAAATGTTTATTATTGGTGCCAATTGTGGGATCCACCAAAATTTTATGTGGACAAGAGCTACGTGGCATGCAGGTAGAGCCCAACGAGAAAGTGAAGGGAAGCAACAATAAATAGCCTGTGGTGTAGACACGTGGCAGCATGGCAGGAGCCGGTAGAAAAGCAAAGGAAGGAATCGCTAGGAGGAGCACTGGGTAGACACGTGGAAGCTGTCAACAAAGTATAGCAAAAGAAGGCTGATAAAAGGCTAAGGGCAACATGTTTACTATATGAGGTGGCTAGTACTTAGAAAAACCAAAAACACGTGAAGGGAGCTCGAAGAATTTTACACTCACAGTCAACACTTGAGGAGATTGTTGGTAGTTGTTGTCATTGATTCCAACAATGATTGTTGGTTTTCATTGATGTCAACACTTAAGTAGTAAGTTGTTAGTCCTTGGTATTAGTTATAATTGTTATATTCAGCTTGGGCTAACATTGGTAATGAAGCTCATGGTTGGATGACATGCCTTATCAAATAATAATGTTGAAGTTCATGTTTATCATGCCTTATCAAAGAAGAATTGTAAAATTTCATGGTTGTTATGTCCCAGAATGACAAAAATTAAAGATAGAAGCTTGAATAATTCATTCAATGACATAAAATATTTTTCATGCACATTCACTGAAAAGAGGATTCAAGGACATGATCTAAACCAGCAAACTTGCATTAAAATCATAGAATTTTTGTAAATGAATCATTCAAAACAATAATGGCATAGTATAAAGTTTATCAAATAGCTTAAGAAAACAAAAAGGTCGAACAAGGGCACAGTCTATAAGTTCTTTTACAATAATCTAAAAATAGTAGAAAGACCTGATGTCTTTTTTAAAAAAATTGTATCTTCTTCAAACTCATTTTTTGAAGTAAGAAGCAATATATATAGTCGACAATCCACCGCCTGGCGAGGTTGTAATAGAAAATATTATGTATCTTGAGCAATGATTTCCCTCGGTCGTTGTAATAGAAAATATTTGGTCCATGGCATGTAGTCGCTTCCTAGCCAGATGCATCCCTTGCAAATGATGGCAGTGGTCCAGAAACATCCTGTGTTGACAAGTGTCGCCTCCCAACAGAGGTAGTTATAGCACGCAACAACATGTCACATACCGTTGTTCGCTCCATCCTCTCCTTTAATATAAAATCCCGCTGAAGGGATGTGTGGTAGAAGTTCGCAGCTTGTGGTTCGTCCTCCCTTCCTTTCAATGAAAGCTTGTGCTGGGAAGACACGTGGAAACATGTTTATTATCAGTGCCAATTGTGGGCTCCACCAAAATTTTATGTGAACAAGAGCTATGTTGCATGCAGGTAGAGCCTGATGAGAAAGTGAAGGGAAGCAACAATAAATAGCCCGTGGTGTAGACACGTGGCAGCATGGCGGGAGCTGGTAGAAAAGCGAAGGAAGGAATCGCTAGTAGGAGCATTGGGTAGACACATGGAAGCTACCGATAGAGTATAGCAAAAGAAGGCTGATGAAAGGCTAAGGGCAACATGTTTACTATATGAGGTGGTTGGTACTTAGCAAAACAAAAAACATGCGAAGGGAGCTCGAAGAATTTTACATGCACAATCAACACTTGAGGAGATTGTTGGTAGTAGTTGTCATTGATTCCAACAATGATTGTTGGTTGCCATTGATGTCAACACTTAAGTGGTAAGTTGTTAGTCCTTGGTATTAGTTATCATTGTTATATTCAGCTTGGACTAACATTGGTAATGAAGCTCATGGTTGGATGGCATGCCTTATCAAAGAATAATGTTGAAGTTCATGTTTATCATGCCTTATCAAAGAAGAATTGTTGAATTTCATGGTTGGATATCATGTAGGTTATCAAAGAAGAATTTTTGAAGTTTATGGTTGGATTTCATACCTTATCCAAAGAAGAATTCTTGAAGTTCATAGTTGGATGTCATGCCTTATCCAAAGAAGACTTTTTGAAGTTCATATAATGCATTATTATTGTCAGTAGAGTTGATTTTATAATGATATATTTAGAAAAGGATTAGAAGCATTAAGATGAGGATTATAATCATGACTAATAATGGAGAGATGTTGTTGAAGGTATATAGTATGTCTTATGCTCTCTCCTAATGTTTCTGATGAAGCATGTATTGTTGAAAGGAAGTTCTAGCCTTCACAAGTTGCTTAAGTGTTTTAGGTTCAAGAAGATGCATTTAAGTTTGTCTAGGAGAATGCTCTACATTCCTTCATTGTTAATGTTGTGGTCTTGTGGTTTGGTATTCAATGTCAGTGTTCTATGGATGGTGCACTCCTATCTTTTCAGGTCACCAATATTACCGAGGAGATCTCTATAAATAACAGAAGGTTGGCAGTGTTGTTGGTTGTCCAAACTGGTCAAAGAAATTCTTTGCATTTCTCCACATTGATGTCTTTACTCTTGTGGTTTTGTGAATGTGTTATCAACACCTGTTTAGTGTCTTAGTTCCAATTTCATATGCTAAATTGTTCAGCAAGCTGATATATTAATGATATATCTCATGATTAAGCATTTTGTGTTTCTAGAATACAATTTTTTGTTCCTATTTGATCTGCGGTGGTTGTTGGTGACATGATAGCATGAAAAAAGTGATGAAAGTGTTTTTGGATGTTCAAGGAATATCCCTATGTGATATGCACATTGCTAATTGGCCACTTTGGTGTCACATGGTCTATTGAGTTAGCTTTTTGGATTATTTGTGGATATCTAGTTGATAGGGTTTGTTCCTTTTCTTGCATTGTGTTCTTAGGGGTTTGTGCCAACAATGGAAGATGTGTTATGTGAGATTTAGGTCTTAACCTATCACGTTTGGGATGACACCAATTTAATTTAATTAGAAGATTTTTTTTGGGCCGACTAATTATGTGCTTCATGTTTCATCCACACATTTCCTTGATGCCAACTTAGGTTGATGTTAGCCTATGTGTAAATGGTTTTGGATCACATTGGAAGAAGTGTTAAGATTGTTTTTGGTCCTCTCTATCTTCTAGATAGGACCATATTATGTTTGGGTGGCCAACCAATTGAAATCATTATTTATCCTTTTCTTGGCTGACCTAACCGAAGTTTTGAATTGTTGTGGTGGATATAAATACGAGATCATTTTAGATAGAAAAAGATGGAAAAGTGTACAAGTATGAAGAAGTGTGTGTGTGTGTGTGAATTGTATTGAATATCCAACAATGATAGTGCTAAAGTGTGTGAAAGGAAATATTAATTATGTTATAATGCCTCAGTCAACAAAGTGTTGTGTTGGAAATCGTTGTAATTCTCTCTAAATCATTTTTTATCTTGCTCTAAGATACTGAATTTCATCAAGTCCCTGTATCTTTCTTTTGAAGTCATGTTGTCATCAGCTCAATAAGTCCTTTGTATCTTGCTCTAAGGCAGTGAGCCTTCTTGGAAGTATTTTTGGTAGTGAATCTTTATATTGTGAGCTAACTCTCACTGTGGTTTTTCCCTCATTGGGTTTTCCACATAAATCTGGTGTTCTCCTTGTGCATGTGTCTATGCTTTATTTCCTTTTCACTGTTGTTGATCTGGTTAGAAGTAGAATTGCTATATCTTTCATTGCTTAAAGGTTGTTGAAGTTTCTAAGGATAAACAAGGTTGGATTGTGTTCAAATTTTCAAGGTCTAGAAGGGGTTAAGTTTTTGTGTAGAATAATTCATCCCCCCTCTCAGTCTCTAGGTGTGTTCAAAAATTGATATCAGAGCCAAGTTCCTCTATAGAAGCTTAGCAACTAGAGGCAAAGATCCAGGATGGAACATGATAGTT
>VDFB02058802.1:0-11958 GCA_007258455.2 Sequoia sempervirens
ATTTTAAATTTGGGAAATTTGAGAGTGCCAATAGTGGCTCCGACTAGGGATGTATGCCCCCTGTGTGCATAGCAAGATTCTAGATCTCTGGGGAGTAGACCAAATCCTGAGTCCATCAGGTGTCTTCAAACTGCTCCTTTATTCATTCTTCTTTTTCAACTTCATCTAGTGACCCCAGACCAGCAAATTAAAAATGGGAGTCAACATTTACCTTTGTCAAACACAATTCTGTAAAAAGAGTTGATCTCCCTCAACTCATGCTTGCCTCTATCAAACTACAACAACATAGGTAACTGCACCCTTGCAAACACAAGTATCAGGTTGCCTTTGTGCAAGTGAAAACTTGCTCTCTGTTTAGATTTGTTACATGGAAACCAAATCAAATAGGTTTAATCATTTCCACTCTCTTCATTCTCTGCTTTTGTATCAAGTGGCAGCATGAGAGGATAGTGATCAAGACCACATTCACTAACCCTCTCATAATTATCATAGCTGAAAAACAACATGCAACCCTCTTGTGTGCTGAGCAAAGATTACTCATGCATCTATGTCTCCTCCAACTGAAATGCATCACCGGTTAGCCTATCTTCATCCCAACAACACAACCCAAACACATTGCCATGTGTTTCAAGATTCTGAAAATTAGGTTTATCAACACCCACAATACCTTCATCTTCATTCAAATCATGACATTCAAAAGAAATTCCAACATCCCAAACAATGTTCTCCACCTCAAGTTCAAAGACAAGATTATCAACATTCAATATGTTATCATGAAGGGAAGCTTCAAGTATAGGTTCATGTGAATCAGAAATTTCATTTGCAACAAATTCATCGTAGTGAGTGTCAAAGACAAATTCACCAATGCAAGATGTATCGAAATCAACATCATCTCTTGCTTCTTCAACATGAAAATCTGAAACATACTGCTCACGAGAGGAAAGATAAATTACAGGTCCAAAAAAAAGGTCCTCATATGCATCAATATGATAGACACAATCACGTTCCTCATGTGCAAACTCATCATGAAAGTTGTCATTAGTTGTACCAATGTTTATCTCTACATTTTCACTTTCATGTACAACTATATAAATGCTTTCCTCATGCAAACATTTAGTAATGGCTTCAAAGGTAGCAAAAGGAATAGATGAAGGTAAAACATCAAGCAAAACATGGATTCCTTGTTCATCATTATCAACTGCTTGTACTGATTCATTCAATATATCTCCTGCATGCATATCCTTCTCTTTGTTCACACTGTTGCAACAATCAGTAGGGTTGCATTCTTCATTGTCAAACAAAAAATCATTCATGGTTTTCTTATGGCAACTTCTCACACATGAATGCATGATTGAAAATCCTTGCATACTCTGTTATTTGTAGTTGATACACTGATGCTCTCAAAATCATTCTTCAAATCTGTAGGCTCCTTTATCTCATCATGAAGACTTAAAACATCATAATCAACATGATCTTCAACTGTATATTCAAAATCCATAGATGAGAAAACACTCTCAGTATCATCTACATCATTGCAGCCTTCATTTGCTACAAAAAATCTGCTCTCTATTTATGTATTTTCGAAGCAAATGGAAGACACTTCACATGTTTCATTTATCTCTTCATGACCATCATGGCTGCAATATTCTTTTGGATATGTTTCTTCTGTAGGTTGTTCAGAAACAACATCCTTATCACTGCATGGTGCACTATCATTCTTGTCTTCTACTATACCATCTGCATCCATTGGACTGAGTCTTGAAAAAGTACCATCACATAATTAAGTTAGGAGATGACTTCCACATTTATGTATCATTTTCTCAATTATTGAAAGCAATTGATATAAGCATTTAAGGATAGGGGGCCTCAAGTGAACTGGCATGGTACTCAAACATGGCTTATAATTCTCACAGAATAAATCAATAAAAAATGATTCATTAGGTCTTTCTAATTTTGGTATAGCAAGCAGGAATTTCATAAATCTATCATGAAAATCATAGATAGATTCATCCTCCAATCTTTCTATATCACACAGTGCATCAATACATGATTCAGATTCAACCTTGTTTGCAATTTCCTCTTCAAATTCTTCTTGAGTATGCAGATTTCTATCTTCAGACAAGCATTCATCACTCACTATTGACTCGTCTTTAAAAGTATCAAGGAAACATGTTCT
This sequence comes from Sequoia sempervirens, assembly GCA_007258455.2. NCBI lineage: Eukaryota > Viridiplantae > Streptophyta > Pinopsida > Cupressales > Cupressaceae > Sequoia > Sequoia sempervirens. The sequence continues at coordinate 2,177 of VDFB02058802.1, forward strand.
GAGCTCATGCCATGAATCTATGGAATGCATTGGTAAACAAATAAACCAACCTTCAGCCATACCTTCTAAAGTTCTTACAAAAAATTTCATGATAACATTTTCTTCTTCAATCTAACAATCTTCCATCAAATCAATGAAACATTCTACATGTTTTGATGTTGATTCTTCAAAATCATCGCTAAACTTGGGAAAATATTCATTAACTCTTCTTGGGACAGAATGTGGGTAACCTTGGATTTTACTAAAATTTTAAAGGGTTGTATCTTTCATTATCGTACACCTTCCTTTAAGGACAAGGTTGTGTTCTAAGCATGATATTACAACTTGTAGAGGGAGAATTAGAACAACAATGCATTTTGAAAATGAAAATTATTCCCTCTACAACTATTCAATTACAATTTTCAATCTCCCTTGATTGTAGTGCTCAATTTCACTAAATAAAGGAACCAAAGTTTTCCTAAGAAGTTCAAATATGCGAAGAATACCTGGAAATGCTGCAGTTGCTGCAAATTTTCTTCCTAACTGGAAATAGTGTAGATCTGGAACTTTTCTTGAAATCTTCAATAGGTTCTTCTGACAGAGTCACCACTTCTCTTTGTAGAGGACTAAACTTCAAACAATATGAAGTTCTTTCACATGTAAATTTCTCTCTGAGTTCCTTTCACTACCAGAGCACCATAGATCTTGAAATCTTCAGGTTCACTGCAACAAATTCTTTCTCCAAGCTTGAAATTATTCAATATTTGAACTAAATTCAAAATGGAAAATAATATGACTCAATGCAAATGATATGACTCTGTTCCTAAACACTCTACAACTAGAAAATCAGAATTATCCCCAACAGAGTCGCCATTTTGTTGGTGCTCCAAATTGAACTAGACCAATGAATCCTAAAGAATTAGCCAATTTCTTATAATTAGACTCAATGGGGATTTGGCCAACTAACAAGATTCAGTCAAAGACTGAGATTTTTTGCACTTCTGGCTCTGCAGGACCAAGGTGGGTCAACCTACACAATGCCTAAAACTTAATTTACTCATACACACTGACATTTCTTTTTATAGTAGATAATTCCCAATGAAAATACACCAAGGAAACATTGACAACCTCAAATCTAGCTACATTCTTAGTAACTCAACACTCACTTAGCAATTGGGAAGTAGAACAACACCAAACTACAACCAACAATAGGATTTTAAATGATTTTGAATTTATAAAATGTTTCTGAGATTGCACTAAGCTGCAAGATAATTAGTGCCTAATTCTGGGCCATAGAGTTAAACACATAAAGAGAATTCATCAGCAAATAGACTTCGACTAGTGGATTTAAATTGTTAATGCCTTGCATCAATTGTTAGTGTCTTACACTAACAATCCCACTTGTGTTATCAATGAAATTCTCCTTATCAAATCCAACCTGCACACTTGAAATCATTGTTATCTGCTCAAAGTATTTAACCATTTCTTTGAAATAGACCCATAAATAAATAACACAATCTCATGAAATTTGAGATGACAAACTCAAAGATACTTGGTATTAGTGAATTCATATGATTTAACTATACAAGTATGGATACAATTTGAAGATATTCATGAATGTGCAAACACTTTGAAGACATTCATGATATATTAGCATAAACTAGTTGATATTTGCTCATAAAATCAACAATTACAACTTATAGACTCTGATTATGACTCAAAACTTGACATTTTCTATCCACCCAACCCAATACAAGAATTTAGAACAGAACTCAACCTCAGACCCCTTTACCATTGAGAGAAGAAGAGAAGAAATAGAAGAAGAGAAGGCTCCAGAAAATCAATTTGATGGTGCCATTTGGAAGCCTGATTCCCGTTGATTTGCAACAAGCAAAGCCTCTCTCATCTTTCTTCTTTGTAACCAATTCTGCCTCCAATTTTTCCTTTGTTGTGAGTTGTTTTTCAACTGAAAATTTTTCCATGTGATGAATTTCTCCATTTTATCCAGCTATGTGAAAAATAATTATGCTCCTGTGAAAATCTTGTTTCTGCCTTTTATTTTTTGTTGCTGCACTTTACTTTATTCCCCAACATATAATATTTGTTCATAAAGTAACAAACTCACTTTACAAAATATCCCATGCCTTCATTTTCAAATTTTAATGCCCAACACTCAATACATTTCTCAGCAAAGTATTTCCTCTTGTATTTTCACGTGCCAACATTTGGGCTTCAATTGGGAATAAAAATTCACCCCACCCACTATATTCATTATTAGAATATTTTCCCACATTATTTTTATTTCACTCTATAAGTGAAAGCCCTTTAAACTTATTTCACTTTTCAAATTTCATGCCCTTGTTCACTAGAAAATATTTAAACTCCATTGGCCAGTGTGCTCACAGATATATCTTCCCAAAAAATATTCATACACAAAATACAAATATTTAAATGTTGCATTTTGTAACGGTAATCCTTTCCTCTTAATTTTTCCTTCACGCAGCAAAGAGGCTGCCGGAATGATAATTGATGGAGCCATTGTTTAACTCTTTGTTTCCAGAAACCTCATTTATGTAGCTTTCCACGACGCACAAAGCATTTAAAAAGAAATAGAAAAACTTTTTAAAATTTTTGCCAATAAATACGATTTGAGCATCCGCAGTGCATATGAAAATATGTCAGAAGCTGCGGCTAAAGGATTAAGCAGCCTAGTCCCACCTTGGCATGCACGATATCACTATTTCACTGGAAATAAATGGTGAGGAAGTTTGTTGGGCGATCTGGCGGGCGACAACCAAGATATGGTTGCATCTCTCATCCATTTGGAGCTGTTGATCCATTTTTTTCTTCTTTTTGTTGCTCTAATTTCTTGTCTTGTTTGCAACTTCTCATCGAGGAATCATGGCAGCAAGGAAATTCCTTATACAATCCTGATACATCTTCATTAGCAGGAGTTGTTACGTGCTCCATACAATCCGTTTCCTTCTCCATTATGTATGATGGTGTTCTCCTTTATCTTCTATTGAATGTTTCCACAAAAATCCTCTGTCCTCCATGCTTAAAACGTGCCCATCCCTAAATCATTTGCTTGAAATTTTTTAAAGTCTTTTACATCATATTCATTTTGTATCATCCACGCTGCAGAATTTCCAACAATTTCATTTTGTGTATTGGCTATGTTTTATAGCGTTCCAACTGCCTTTGGCATTTTCTTGAAGGTTACTAAGTCATTTTCAACAGATCCATTTTTTCCATACTCTGCCATGTTTGATGCCTTGGTGGATGTCCCTCAGCACACAGACACATATTTTTTTGGATATCTAAACTGTGCTACCATGCACGCACGCTTTAGAAGGCATTCTCCATGTTGTCACCTCCCCTGTTGAATCCATGTGCCTTGTTCATTTAGCCTACATTTAATTGAAGTTTTAGAAGACTCTTCAATGAATCCTTTGTGTATGTGCATCCTCATTGCATTTGTTTTTCAATTTTCTCGGCGTACCATTCTTTCCCTCCATCGGCGTTTTAAAAAAAATACCTCCTCTTTACTGTGTGTGGCTGCCACACTTTATTCACTTGAAAGTTTCTAAAGTCTTTTCAACAAATGCACTTTATATGTATTCAGCTTCAGTGGTGCCCAACATGTGGTTGAAGTTTCAAAAACCTCTAATGGATTCATTTTGTACCTATATCTTCTTGATTGATATCATGCATTCTTGCTTCATGTTAAGCAGTACGGTCCTTAGGCTATCTCCAAGCTTAAAACATTTTTTGTGTAATGTAGATCGGCCCCTTCCATTTACATATGCTTGAAGGATTCTAAAGTCTTTTTGTGTGGCCTTTTGTACAATTCCAGGCATGGTGGAAAGAACAGAGAGCTCGGAGCACATTCTTCATAGATCCATTTACATTTGCTTGAAAAGTTTTAAGATATTTAACAACTCTATTTTTTGTGTACATACGGCTGGGTGGCGTGTTGCATTTGGAATTCTCTCCATAGCATTTTGTCAAGCATGCTATGTGGATGCATTTCATTTTAAGCACACACATTGCCCTTTCAAATTTGCATTGAGCTTCATCTTCCTTCGGCTCCCTTCATGTCCCTTGTCTCAAGTAGCATGATGATTACCTCAATAGGCAACATAAACCCTTTTAGTTTCTATGCAAACACTCCACCATACATGGCTCGAGCTTTTCAAGATGTCTTGATTCATTCTTAAATTCCTCCTGTTGTCATGTGGCTTTGTGTTGTTGCAAACAACTTGAGAACAACTTATATCTCCAAGTCAAATTCACACACCTATATGCATCTAATTTGTTGGGTGCAACCTTTGAAAAGTATATTCTGCTTTACAATAACCAACTATTCTTAGTTCAACATTGGTAAGCACACATGTTGGATGTGATAAATTTTATTCCTTATGCTTGAGAACATTTATCTTCTAGTCCTGTATTACCAACATTCATGAAGCATTTTGGTGAATTTATATTAATTATAAGTGCATTCCCATAATTAGGGGATTTTGAACAATGTGGCCCTGTACAAAAGATTACTCTCTCCTCATCAATTAGCTTATTCAAACAATCCTGAAGCCTTCCTTACATTAATTCTTGGCGGGCACTTACTCGGAGTTGTTCAATAGTTGAAATAAACATTGTGAAATAATGAAGAACAATGATTGTTGTTATAGCATGTTACTTTGTAAAGCCCAAATTTTGTGTGTTACACATTTCATGCACCATAGTGTTGACATGATCAACAAGAGCATGTCGGGTCCCCAAGTGAACCCGACCTAAATAATTTTCATTTTCATACAACTTTTCCTCTTGAATTGATCTGCCACAACTTTTGAGTGCACCTGGAGTGAAAACCTAAACTAGGTTATCATTGAAATTTGATTTCTAGCTCATTTACAAAATGGTGAAAACTGGCCAAGTGGGCTCTGGAATCGGCTTTGAAAACTAGTCAAATGACCTCCTGGAGCCATCAAAACTTGCAGGAATGTAGACATTGGTCCAAAGAATGCAATGCAAAAGATGGCTCGACAAAAGGAGTCATGAGGTGAAATATATTCGCTGTCAAAGTTGCACTGTTGAAATTTCTACAACAGCTTGTTCAGAACCAATTGAAACTGATCAAATCACATCATTGTAAAAATATCAAATCAGCTCCTGGCGAGCTACCACTGGGCACAATGGATCATTTTGGAATAGTGAGCACGTGTGCAAGAGAGATTAGCTTGAATCATCTCCCTTCAAAATATATTGATGGACAAAGTTGACCTCTTAGGAAGGTTTCTGAAAATGCTAGTGCAAAACAGGAGAAATTACATTTGGTTTTAACTTGTTAAAAATAGAAAATCAACTCATAAAGGTCTGAAACCTGACATTGGAGTTCATCTTGATATGGAGAATGTAGAAAAATTATCATTGTTGCATGATGATCAACCAGTTGCAAAATGCAAGCTCAAACGAGAGGCTACTTTACAAAATTGAACATTTTCAAATAACAAACAAGTGCCAAAACGCTCCAGCTTCGCTTTTCGAAACTCTGACAAAAATCATCGTGGGAAGTTGAAAATTGACATGCACATTCACATATGACACATGAGTGGGATTGCAAAAGGGTTTTGCACAAAAATTAACAGGCTTCAAATTTTGACCCTCTAAAGTAGGTCATTCAAGTAGATTCTTCAAGTGCGCTTCTGATAGTGTGGAGGCAAAATTTTGAAATGGGCATTTCAAATTTGGGAAATTTGAGAGTGCCAATAGTGGCTCCGACTGGGGATGTATGCCCCCTGTGGGCATAGCAAGATTCCAGATCTCTGGGGAGTAGACCAAATCCTAAGTCCATCAGGTGTCTTCAAACTGCTCCTTTATTCATTCTTCTTTTTCAACTTCATCTAGTGACCCCAGGCCACCAAATTAAAAATGGAAGTCAACATTTACCTTTGTCAAACACAATTCTGTAAAAAGAGTTGATCTCCCTCAACTCATGCTTGCCTCTATCAAACTACAACAACATAGGTAACTGCACCCTTGCAAACACAAGTATCAGGTTGCCTTTGTGCAAGTGAAAACTTGCTCTCTGTTCAGATTTGTTACATGGAAACCAAATCAAATAGGTTTAATCATTTCCACTCTCTTCATTCTCTGCTTTTGTATCAAGTGGCAGCATGAGAGGATAGTGATCAAGACCACATTCACTAACCCTCTCATAATGATCATAGCTGAAAAACAACATGCAACCCTCTTGTGTGCTGAGCAAAGATTACTCATGCATCTATGTCTCCTCCAACTGAAATGCATCACCGGTTAGCCTATCTTCATCCCAACAACACAACCCAAACACATTGCCATGTGTTTCAAGATTCTGAAAATTAGGTTTATCAACACCCACAATACCTTCATCTTCATTCAAATCATGACATTCAAAAGAAATTCCAACATCCCAAACAATGTTCTCCACCTCAAGTTCAAAGACAAGATTATCAACATTCAATATGTTATCATGAAGGGAAGCTTCAAGTATAGGTTCATGTGAATCAGAAATTTCATTTGCAACAAATTCATCGTAGTGAGTGTCAAAGACAAATTCACCAATGCAAGATGTATCGAAATCAACATCATCTCTTGCTTCTTCAACATGAAAATCTGAAACATACTGCTCACGAGAGGAAAGATAAATTCTGGTCAAGGGACCATTGCGTTGTTGATGAGTAATCCATTTCTATTCATCAGCAGGTGTCTTAAATAACCCGTCAGGCGCTAAACGCTGTTCGCCATGCTGCCCTCATATCAAACGGCTATCAATAGTGCGTGAATCGCGACAGACCAATCAGCGTAAATCAAGCATGGATTCACTGTTCATAAAGCCGCTGTCAACGCCGTTGGCTGCTCCAGCTCATCGCTCACAATTTACTTGCTATCATGTCGTCGGTTTATTCTGTCAAAATAAAAATCATTCGTTTTCTGCCGTAACTACCTGGTGAAGAATGTATAATAAAACGGTAACAAATGCATTCTTCCTAAGTCAGAACGGCCGATGCGTGAGCCGTAATGGAGACAAAGGCATGCGCGATGGCGGTGCGGCTGTATGTTTAGAATTCAGCAGATGAAGGCGCCGGTGTATTAAAATGGGCTGCGTTGAACAACGCGAGGTAAATATGCGGCGGTGCAGGCGATGGGGCATCACATGTTATCTCTTCATGACCATCATGGCTGCAATATTCTTCTGGATATGTTTCTTCTGTAGGTTGTTCAGAAACAACATCCTTATCACTGCATGGTGCACTATCATTGTTGTCTTCTACTATACCATCTGCATCCATTGGACTGAGTCTTGAAAAAGTACCATCACATAATTAAGTTAGGAGATGACTTCCACATTTATGTATCATTTTCTCAATTATTGAAAGCCATTGATATAAGCATTTAAGGATAGGGGGCCTCAAGTGAACTGGCATGGTACTCAAACATGGCTTATAATTCTCATAGAATAAATCAATAAAAAATGATTCATTAGGTCTTTCTAATTCTGGTATAGCAAGCAGGAATTTCATAAATCTATCATGAAAATCATAGATAGATTCATCCTCCAATCTTTCTATATCACACAGTGCATCAATACATAATTCAGATTCAACCTTGTTTGCAATTTCCTCTTCAAATTCTTCTTGAGTATGCAGATTTCTATCTTCAGAAAAGCATTCATCACTCACTATTGACTCGTCTTTAAAAGTATCAAGGAAACATGTTCTGAGCTCATGCCATGAATCTATGGAATGCATTGGTAAACAAATAAACCAACCTTCAGCCATACCTTCTAAAGTTCTTACAAAAAATTTCATGATAACATTTTCTTCTTCAATCTAACAATCTTCCATCAAATCAATGAAACATTGTACATGTTTTGATGTTGATTCTTCAAAATCATCTCTAAACTTGGGAAAATATTCATTAACTCTTCTTGGGACAGAATGTGGGTAACCTTGGATTTTACTAAAATTTTAAAGGGTTGTATCTTTCATTATCGTACACCTTCCTTTAAGGACAAGGTTGTGTTCTAAGCATGATATTACAACTTGTAGAGGGAGAATTAGAACAACAATGCATTTTGAAAATGAAAATTATTCCCTCTACAACTATTCAATTACAATTTTCAATCTCCCTTGATTGTAGTGCTCAATTTCACTAAATAAAGGAACCAAAGTTTTCCTAGGAAGTTCAAATATGCGAAGAATACCTGGAAATGCTGCAGTTGCTGCAAATTTTCTTCCTAACTGGAAATAGTGTAGATCTGGAACTTTTCTTGAAATCTTCAATAGGTTCTTCTGACAGAGTCACCACTTCTCTTTGTAGAGGACTGAACTTCAAACAATATGAAGTTCTTTCACATGTAAATTTCTGTCTGAGTTCCTTTCACTACCAGAGCACCATAGATCTTGAAATCTTCAGGTTCACTGCAACAAATTCTTTCTCCAAGCTTGAAATTCTTCAATATTTGAACTAAATTCAAAATGGAAAATAATATGACTCAATGCAAATGATATGACTCTGTTCCTAAACACTCTACAACTAGAAAATCAGAATTATCCCCAGCAAAGTCGCCATTTTGTTGGTGCTCCAAATTGAACTAGACCAATGAATCCTAAAGAATTAGCCAATTTCTTATAATTAGACTCAATGGGGATTTGTCCAACTAACAAGATTCAGTCAAAGACTGAGATGTTTTGCACTTCTGGCTCTGCAGGACCAAGGTGGGTCAACCTACACAATGCCTAAAACTTAATTTACTCATACACACTGACATTTCTTTTTATAGCAGATAATTCCCAATGAAAATACACCAAGGAAACATTGACAACCTCAAATCTGGCTACATTCTTAGTAACTCAACACTCACTTAGCAATTGGGAAGTAGAACAACACCAAACTACAACCAACAATAGGATTTTAAATGATTTTGAATTTATAAAATGTTTCTGAGATTGCACTAAGCTGCAAGATAATTAGTGCCTAATTCTGGGCCATAGAGTTAAACACATAAAGAGAATTCATCAGCAAATAGACTTCGACTAGTGGATTTAAATTGTTAATGCTTTGCATCAATTGTTAGTGTCTTACACTAACAATCCCACTTGTGTTATCAATGAAATTCTCCTTATCAAATCCAACCTGCACACTTGAAATCATTGTTATCTGCTCAAATTATTTAACCATTTCTTTGAAATAGACCCATAAATAAATAACACAATCTCATGAAATTTGAGATGACAAACTCAAAGATACTTGGTATTAGTGAATTCATATGATTTAACTATACAAGTATGGATACAATTTGAAGATATTCATGAATGTGCAAACACTTTGAAGACATTCATGATATATTAGCATAAACTAGTTGATATTTGCTCATAAAATCAACAATTACAACTTATAGACTCTGATTATGACTCAAAACTTGACATTTTCTATCCACCCAACCCAATACAAGAATTTAGAACAGAACTCAACCTCAGACCCCTTTACCATTGAGAGAAGAAGAGAAGAAATAGAAGAAGAGAAGGCTCCAGAAAATCAATTTGATGGTGCCATTTGGAAGCCTGATTCCCGTTGATTTGCAACAAGCAAAGCCTCTCTCATCTTTCTTCTTTGTAACCAATTCTGCCTCCAATTTTTCCTTTGTTGTGAGTTGTTTTTCAACTGAAAATTTTTCCATGTGATGAATTTCTCCATTTTATCCAGCTATGTGAAAAATAATTATGCTCCTGTGAAAATCTTGTTTCTGCCTTTTATTTTTT
>VDFB02058804.1:0-12950 GCA_007258455.2 Sequoia sempervirens
ACATGCTTCTTCTCCTTCTTCCCTTTTTCACATGTTTCTTCTCCCCTTTTGACATCAATGGCAAAGTAAAAATAATATTTTCCATTGATCCCACCTTTGACATGACAAACAAAATACACATAATGAAAAAACCTGATACTACCTGCTCCCCTTGAGAGGTAGGCACCAAAGCATCAATCCAAAAGAAAGATAGATCCATAGATCCACCAAAATGATGCATCTCCATATGCATCTAGTTCAAGAAATGAGGGGAAATAACCCCCCAAATTCTCCCAGAGATACTCAAAAGTATCTTTAGGAAGAGCCTCCGTGAAAATATCAACAATCTAATCCTTCATTGGAACATACTCAAGCTTTATTTCATTCTCCATGACCTTCTCTCTCAAGAAATGATATCTGATAGATATATTCTTCATCCTCAAGTGCATCACATGATTCTTAGAAATATCAATTGCACTTGTATTACCACAAAAAATAGAAATGGGATCATCATATAGCACTCTGATATCTTTCAATGTCTATTTCATCCATAAAACTTGTGTAAAACAAGATGTAGTAGCAATATACTTGGCTTCAGTAGTAGACAAAGAGACTGAATCTTTATTTTCACTCAACCATGCCACCAATCTACATCTAAGAAAGAATGCACCACCATTTGTACTCTTTTTTTCATCTACACATCCAACTTAATTTGCATCTATACAGGCATTAAGTGCAAAGTTAGTATATTTAGGATATCACAATCCATAATCGGGAGTTCCATTCAAATATTTGAATATTCTTTTAACTGTAGCAACATGTGATTCCTTAGGATCTTCTTGAAATATAGCCATAAGACAAACAACATGCACGATATCTAGTCTAGTAGCAATCAAATATAATAGTCCACCAATCATATACTTCATCTAATTAACCTTACGTGAATTATCATCTCTACCTAATTTGCTACCAGTCACCATAGGAGTACTTACTGGTTTGGAACCATCCATCCCAAACTTCTTCAACATCTCTCACACATACTTAGACTGTGAAATGAAAATTACTTTCTCTGTTTGATTAATTTGTAGCCCAAGGAAGAAATTCATCTCCCCAAACATAGATACTTCAAATTCTTTCTGTATCTCTTCCACAAAAATCTTGCACATTTTTTCATTTCCTCCAAAGATAATATCATCAACATACACAACTACAATCAAGATTTTATCATTTTCAATCTTAAAGTAAAAATTACTATCTTACGTACCTTTGTTAAATCCTTGTTGAATCAAGTACCTGTCTAACCTTGCATACCAAGCTCTAGGAGCTTGCTTCAACCCATATAAAGCTTTCTTCAATCTGCACACCATATCTAGTTGATTGGTCAACTAAAATCCTTCTGGTTGTTCCATATAGACTTCTTCTAGCACACCATTCAAAAATGCTAACTTGACATTGTTTAATGCGGTTTTATTACCACCATGCCCACTTGGTGGGGACCACTTTTGGTGTCTTTGTGCTTCGATTTTATTGGATTTATCATTTTAGGGTCTTGACAGTAATGGAGTCTTCGGCCTTGCCTTACCGAGGTTGGAATTGATTGAAATTGCATTTTGGGCCAAGTCCGGGTTTTCTCCTAGATCCGGGATTTTCCACCTCTGGCGGATTATTCCGGCCCTGGTTCCTTGTCCATTTCTGGTAGGATTCTCCGACTCCGGGTTTCTGCCTGACTTCGGGATTTTCCGGTCCTATCGGATTTTCCCGGATTCTGTCAAAATCCCGATCTTCCTGACTTCCCCGGTTTCTGCATTTCCGCAAAATCTGTGTATCCGCGCATTCTGGGATTTTCCGAAATTCCACTTGGGGCTCGGGTTTCCGGACTTGTCAGAGATGTCTTGTCGCGCATTAATGGCTGAGGTACCTTGGCTCAGACGGGTATAAGGGCGAATTTAGGGCATTTTCTGATTCATTCCAACTTCGATTGCTTCCTCGATTTGCTCTGGCGATTTGGAACTTTCGGTTGGGGCTTTGAGAATTGATCTTGGCTTGTTTGCGCGAGGATTGCTTGAGTGTTGCTGCCGATATCTCTTTGCTTGGGCGTGTTTGCCGCGTGGTCGATTTTCTGGGCTCAATTTCCGCTCGCTTTGATCCATGGTATGTATTCGTTGCCCTTCCGTTTGCTTGCACTATGATTTGAGGTTTTCTTGCACTGGGTATTGTTAAATTTGGGGTCGGCCCTTGTTTTGGTTGTGTTTTCATATTTATACAGTCGGGGTTGATCCATTTTTATTATTGAGCCCCATCTCCCGTGCCCTATGAGCTCCATCTGTCCGTTTGATTGCATATTTATCCTTTAGACGGCGTTCTGGGTCGGGCTGCCTGTTTGTTTCGGACGCGAATGTGTTACCATGTGAAATTAGGGTTTCCTTGGCGTTTCGGCTAGAACGATGGTTTTATTTTTGTGCTTGAGCGACTTTTGTCCCGTGTTATGTTGGCTTCCCGTCCTATGAGGATTAGAGGGCTTCTAGGTAATCCTGAACCGATATTTTTAACCCTAAAGCTTGCTCTGGTTTTAATGGTGGAAATTCGATCATTTGATTTAGGGCATCATCGTTTCAGCACGGGGATTCCTTCCTTTGAGGGCTTTTGGGAGTTGGGTCCTTTGCATTGCTTGAGATTGTTGATTATCGTCAGTTTTAGGATCATTCGAGCTCAGGTAGTGGAGATCCCGTGGTCGTTCGGGTCTTGGTGCACGTTTTGTCGTTTTCGGGTTTCTGAGGCCGTCGCGGAATTTCCTTGCTCCTGGATTTTCCCGGTTTGGGCTTATTCCGCGGACAGGGTTAATTTCCGGTGCATTTGATGCTGTCCGCGAAAATCCGTTCCATCCGGATTTTTCCGGATTTCCTGTCTGATTGCGTTCTTTTGTATATTTCGATGATAGGATTGATGGGATGATCGTTTATGCTTATTTCCTGTTGCTAATGAGTAATTTTTAACGATTATCCTTTGATTTTCCGAGCGTATTAATGATTTATATGTCTAATAATGCCTTGGCAGCAGGAATCCGTCTGGGTCGGATTTCTCCGAAATTCCGCCCCGACGGTATTTTCCCGGTTTACACGATTTTCCCGGATTATTGGATTTCTCCGGATCTCGAAAGATTGGCAATTAGCAATGGATTTTAATGGATTTATATGATGTGTGCTAACCCTTTGGATTGATATGAGCTCAATAATTGAATTCTAATAATAATTCTTGAATGTGCAGGCCGAATCAAGCAAGGCTGCTGCTGGGAAGTCCAAGGGTGGTGCAGGGGCATCTTCAGTTTCTGAGACAGAGAGATTGAAATTAGACATGAAGAGTCAGGTTCCAGAAAGTAAGATATCTTTCGTGTGGGTTGAGATATCTGACACCAACGTTGGCGCGTGGCGGTACGAGGAGTTCAAACAAAGAACAGCTGAGAAGGACCAATCAGCCTTGAGGCAAGGAATGATGAATTCAGGATTGGTGCATGTGGCAGGGTTCCCTCCAGCGGTCCAGTGCTACGAGTTGATTTTGGAGTGTGCTAGACAGTACGCTTTTGATACACAGATGGTGGTCAGCACTGAGGGACGAGTCTTGGCAAACTTCAGTCCTGCCTCCATTGCCCGGGCCTTCAGCATGCCGGATCTCCCCTCGGTCTGTGCCTTAAACATTGACACAGCTCGAACATATTATGAGAACGAGCCAGTTAAGGCTCAACAGATCATTAATTCATGGCTGGAGAAGCCAAAATCCCACCACTCCAAGTTGCCTAAACAGTTGCATAGGGTGAAATTCAGGCCGGATATCTATGATGCCATCACACTGTTGAGCAGGGTGGCCGGACTTAAAACTGCCAGAGTATTGGAGAGTTGGATGGTCCACGTGATCACCAAAATGAGTCAGGAAACAAATTATCACTGGGCAGGACTCATCAGCGCAGAAATAGACAAACAACTGAGAAATGTCCTGGAGGCAAAGAAGTTCACCATGTCCTCCTACATCATGTATGTACTGGCCATCTCCTATCCTTACAAGGGACTGACTCCGGTGGGAACTATCGGGCAGGATATCATCTACGAAGTCTATCCGGAGCTACATTTGGGACACAGAGATTATAGGAGGGCCAATGATGCCTTTACAATGCACATTACCCGGACCCTTCAGAATGCAGAACATATCAGATTGTCCGATGGGGCCAAGGGGTTGATCAAGAATTACGGGGCATGGTTTATCCAGTTCCCCACCTTCACTTATCTCCGGATTGATGGATGCCCTGTTGCACCCTACAGATTGCCCAGGTATCCCACTGACCACATCGTGCTACTAGAGGTCGTAAGACAAATTTGTGAGTTTGATGTAGTGGTGAAGAGGGAGAAGCATAAGACTGGCTTTGGAGGTGACTTCCCTCTTGGGATTGGCGTGGGGGAAATGTGTCCGTCCATCCAATCAGCTCACACTGCAGGTGAGGAGTTAGCCGCATATGGATTCTCTTTCCATTCAAAGAGAATGAACTTTGATATAACCGGAGAGGCACAGAAAAGGGCTACCCAGGAATACAGGCATAAAGAGGATTTGGAGGACTACTGGGTCAACATCAAGGATGACCTTGATGCGAGGAAGAAAAGGTATTCCCGGCTGCCTGTAGAAGCCATTAGACAGTATAATGTGAAGCTGATTCTGGATCAGCTGGATGACGATGGAAAACTAATCCAAGACCATGTTTATGAGCCCATTAAGGACAGGTTAGTGGCAGACATTGATTGGAATGAGCCTGAGGTAACAGAGTTGGAAGACTTGATGGCTCCAGTGCTAAGATTTACTTTTTCTTGGATTAAGCATAAGGTCTGGATGTTGGAGAATGCTAATGTGCCTTGTACTTTTGATTTGATGGGGAATCTCGACCCCATGTCCACCTCTGAAGAATCTGGGGAAGAGGACCCCAAAGGGAAACCAACCAAAACCTCACCCTTCAAGATCAAAGTCAGAGGTCCTAAGGGAACTGATCCTGTAACAAAGAGGAAACCAATTGGAAAACGCAGGTGGAAGACTCTGACAATCAGCAAGTCCTCGGATGAGGAAGAAGCAGAGAAAGTTGAAGGAGAGGATGCTCCTCCACCACCAAAGAAAGCCAGAACTACAAGGGTGGCTAAGAAGAAAGACCAAACTGCTTCGGAGGATGAACCTCCAGTTGTTGATGTGGAGAGTTCCGGGGGTGAAAAGACCAAGATGTATACCAGAAAATCCAGAACTCCTTCCCCAAAGGATGCTCCACAGCCAAAAGATTCTTCTCCAATATTGCTAGCTGAAGAACAGGACAAGCCTGTCTCTCCTCCACAGAGCGTACTAGAACTGGAGAATCCGGATGAGCAGGAAATCAGCGGAGAAGCAGAACCGTTCAAAGAGGGAACATTGTTCAGTGAGGCTGCTGAGCTCGATGTGGAAACAGAGGAAAGGCACACTTCTCCCTTGGTGCAGTACGAGGATTCTCTGGAGAGTGAGAAAGACCGTGGATCACTGGAACCAGAGGAAAGCCTACCTGCTCGGACTCCATCGCCGGTGCATCCAGAGTTGGGGATTGAGGAGGCTCGTCAAAGTGAGAAAACTCCAGAGAAAGAGGATGATAAAGTAATAGCTGAGGAGGAGGTCGAGGTGACAGCTGCGGAAGGAGAGAAAGCCACAGAAGACCCGGGGGAAACTCATACAGAAGGAATCCGGACAAACCCCGTAGCTCCGGACTGGCTGGAGAAAGAAATTGCAAAGAAGAAACAGGTGATTGTAGAAGAAACTCCTCTTGACTGGGATGAGATGTTGTCTCAGATTGGTAAGGGCAAGAAGAAGAAGGCTGCAAAGGTGATTTCTCAGGTAGAAAGAGATGAAGTGCATAACCGAGTAGTTCACATTGCCACCCCTGCTACAGACAAAACGAGAGATGAGGTAACAGGCCAGGATTACAACATCCAAACTATTAACCTTGGGACGGCCTCCCTAGAGCAGGATATTGAGGAGTTTGAGGGGTCAAGTGCCGTAATTGTTGACAGACTGAAGAAGGAGACCCAGTCAAAGCGAGAACTTAAAAGAGAAAACGAAAGGTTGAGGAAATGTCTGGAGGAGGTAATGATGCCTCTACAGTCTCTTCATCTGTCCTCCTCTGCTACTCTGGGATTTCTGCCCAAGGAAACAATTTTCGGAATTGAAAAGATGAAGGCCTCTACACAGGCTACCACCGACTGGTTGATGGGTGTCCAGACACAAGGAGATGAAGCTATCAAAGAGATCCTGTCTGTTGGAAAGGATGCAGTCCGGGGAAAGGAACTGTTAGAGAGTATCCTCTCTCAAGATAAGAATGATAATGACCTCCTGCTGCAGAAGTCAAGGATTATTTTAGGACATGGCAAGGAGCAATTGGGAAAAGATGGAATTCTTCTCTCTGCCAGATTGGATGAACCGTGGGAGTGGTTCGAGACATTGCAGATTAGGTAGGGAGGCCTGAAGAAGATACAAAAACAGAGAAAATCCATTGATGCTGACCTCACTGCAATCTATGATGGTTGCATAGCTTTCTTCGAGGTGATGACAGGGAGGAAGAAAATAGCTCCCAAATATCTGAGCTTAGATCAATTGAAGGAATGGTGGCATGAGGTTTATGCCCCGGAATCTGATGGAGCCATCACCTCCCATTTGCTTGATGATGCAGCTACCTACTTGGCAGTAATAGACAGGTACATGGCTAGCAAGGAAGACTGGAAGAAAACTGTTGAGCGGTCCAATGAGGGTATTGATTCAATTAAATGCTGACTCAGGGTTTTGCCGTTGCCACCTATTGCTGAGCTGGAGGGGATATTCTCGAAGGTTCAAGGGTCACCAACACGGAGGAAAGACAAAGGGAGCAGCAGTTAGTGCTTATCTCGAGATTTGTGCTTCCCTATTATCATAGGGCATCATTGGACCGGACTTCCTTGGGGGCTGTGCCTTGGCCGACTTGGATGATGGCATTAAATGTGTGCCTTAGTTTGTTTCCTTGGCCGACCTGTTTTGGCGGTTTTTGATTATTTTGTAAAATGTTTGGCTGGACTGACATGTTTTGGGGGAATTTGGTATAAATTGGCATTTTTGCCTCATTGTAAGGGTTAGAAGAAATCAGATATAGACATTAGCAGGACAGTAATAGAGATTAGCAAGAGCAATAGTTAGAGTTTTTAGAATTTCTTGAAGCAAATACCATATTCAAAACAGTTGAATTGTTGCAGCATTTGGTGATTAATACAATTGGAGGCATTGTGGTTTTCCTGGTGAAATCCTTTGTGTTATCTCATCTTGCATGGTTCTTTTGTTCTATCTTTACTGCTTGAAGATTCAGGGCTCTTAAAGTCTAAAATAAATTAGTTCTAGTTGGATAAAATGATGTATGCGGATTTCCATATTTGGAATGTTTGTATTATCTCCTCGGTTTATACCTGTTCATCCTGATTGTAGTAGGTCGGTAAAGCCGTCCTGACCGAGTATTCAAATGCTAAGTTCTATTATAGATGCAAGTCTATGATTTTGAAAATCGCGATTCTCGTAAGATTGTAATCGTTTTGTAAGATTTCCGTATTTAAATCAGGAACGGTTATTTGAGATAGGTCCATTCCAGATATATGTCATCCGCATTGCTTGTCCTTGCAATAGTTTATATTTTGTTATTTCCTGCATCCCTATCTTTATTGCTTCTTTATATCCAAGATTTAGGATTTAAGATCATCATTGTCGATCCGGAGCAATAGTGATATGTTTTGTTTGGCAAGATCCATTGTGATTACCAACAATTTCACATTTCATCTCGAAGTGTTTATGCATTGTTATGACCCAACACACCTAGAGACCTTTGGGTGATTTTCATTGATCTGCTATTGAAAATAACCTTTCGGCAGAGATAGGATATCATATTCACACTGAAAGTTGTTGCCGCAGAAAATGACTACCAGCCTACCACCAAAAGACTATCACAATTATATTATCTAGAATCAAGGGTTCAATACAATAAGGCATTTTATAGAGTCTTAATCTGCAACATATTGTTTTGCAAACACTCGTTGGTTTCACATTAACAATATTTATTCCAATGTTAGCCTTACAATTTATACAAATGTCTAACCCTAACACCTTCATACGAGATGATACATTTAAACCTACACATGGAATCCCAATCATATAATTGTCCAACCAACCCATGGAATATCGAGAGACACACAACTATATTGTCACCATATTATGATGTTATCATACTATACATGTATCACCAAATATGATGTCACCACATGGATAGTATATGTAGTTGCTATCACACACTATGAATCAATAGTTTCTTACAAAACACTATTGATGAGTTCATGTTATTCTTAAATAGCCACCAATACTAATTATTTATGAGAACTCATACAACATTACATTACTTCTAACTACTTTTAGTACTTTGTTTCATCTTGTAGAATATTTCCCTACTCATAGATTGTGCTACATGAACTTTGGCTCTATCACAAGTGCCTATGCATTGGTGTTCATTCATCTAGTGAATATTATTTTCCAAATGTGATTGTTAGTTCCCAAAATCACTTACACAATATTACCACATGCCAAACAATATGTTATTTGTACCACAAAATTTGACATAACAACACCACATGTGAACCAACATGAATGTTGCAATACAATATCTAACACTCACCATATTTCATTGCATTGCAATAAGTAGAGAAACTTTTCCTACTTGAATTTTTTACAAGTGAAAATAATCCAAGTCGCAACATTGCCTCTACAAATAGCACTTGGGAGTTATATTAGATTCCCTTGGTCATTTGGTTCAAATTTCTTGAAAGGTGGTTACATTCTATTCTGCGAGGAGATACTCTTAGATGGGACCACATGTGTCCAAATTGGACTATTTGTAACAAGACTTAACTCGTGGTTTGTGAATCCATTGGTGGTTTCCTAGATCTCCAAGGTTTATATATTGAAGGCTTGAGAAAGATATTGTGTGGTAATTTTATTGTTGGTACACATTTACAATCTGACTCTAATTTTAGAATTGAAGATCTCTATTTTAAGCATGTAACTTTGTGTTGTATTATAATCTTTTATTTGAGATTAATCCATGGAGCATCATTTTGTTGCTAGGTTTTTTCCAAAAGTTTTTTTGAGGGTATTTCTCATATTGGTTAAGTTGTTACTCAAGAAATTTATATAAATTTGTTATTACTTGCATTATTTCTATCATAAAATTAGTATAAATCTAGTCTAATTTCCTTTCATGCACCAAGTCATAACCAAAGGTTAGACCTTTACCATTAATTGCTACTAGAATCATGAGTAGAAAAAATATACACATGTGACAAATTGCCTTATAAGACATCTTTTAGAAGTACCATAACTTTGACCCAATAACCTTCCTATCCGATACAAAACTAATATCCCTCAACCTCCTCATCACTCCTCATCCCCCCTCATATCTCACTAATATCGAACTCGTTATCCTCAGAACCTCGAGTACCTCCATACATCCTCCAATATGATATTATCTCTCCTATAGAAAACTAATAAGTACATGTCTCAAACCCCAACATTATAAAATTATAATAAGAATCTCCACATAAAAAACCAAAGGCAACAAATTCACCACATATTCAAGCCCAACTCTTCCCAAAAACTCCCTATCAACTATGCTTAGTCCAATGACTACAAGGTTTGAAATAGATTTCTTGAACTTCTATCATGCTCAAATAACCAAGACCAATAGTATGCATAAACACAATACCTTAATCATGGAAAAAAGACCAAAACCTTGATAAAGAACTAGATCATGCTAGGAAAGATCAAGCCTTCACAAGGTGGACTAGAGATAGACCCAAGCCGAAGTATGATGTGCCAAGATGACCAATTCACACCAAGTATGAATTCAACTACACCAATGTGTGCAAGACTAGAAGTATAGTGTGCCGTGCGAAAAAGGTTAGAAAATTATCCTTTGGCAACGAGAAGGAAAGTTCAAAAAATTCCAAACAAAAAACTTGGTGACTTGACTCTTGACCCACTACAATTGACGTAATTTACAGTGCAAGAAAACGCGTCTCTAACACGGTGAAAACCCCGACTTTGACCTACCGACTATCTGAAAATGATCTTTTCTTTTACTATATTCTATCTGTAGTAAGGTGTATTTACAAAACCCTCAAATTTTAGCTTTTTACAAGCCATAATGTAATATATAAATTTTTTATTAGGGTGTTAGCATCGCTATCATCTTATGCACCATGTTTCTTGTCTAGCATTTATTATATTCAGAATAAAAATTGATAGTCTTATTTTGATTTGATATTATGTTGCAATTAATATATGATCATATTTTATATAGTATTTACTATCTTGTTTTTAATGGTGATGTTGAAATATAGTTACATACTTGATACATGTGATTGTGTTTAGTTAAAAATATTAGGAACAATCATACACCCACCATAATCTAATCCATATTGACAAAATCAGATGAATAACATCCAAACATTAAAATTCTATATTCAATATCACATTATAACATTAATCTTTTCTCTCTTCAAAGTGTCTACATAATATCACTATACACTCATTTTTAGGAAACATACAATCATGCTAGTTATTTAATGTGTATATGTTGTGGGGACTAGTGGTTTTAAAATTTGCACCTATCATATGTGTCACAATTCTTTTTTTCAACATGATATTCAAGTTTTCCATTTGTATACACTATGGGTGCCTAGTAGTTTCAAACCCCACACCAGCCATACATGTCATATCTTGATGTAAATTTGCATCAATTATTTCATTTTTATACACAATGGAAGCCGAGTGGTTTTAAACCTTACACCATGATTTGTTTTGCACCAGATTATCCTAAGCTATCATGCACATATGCTATAGAGGTTGAGTGATTCTAAACTCAACATTGACCATAAACACCATGTCATTATGCTCTAATTTCTCGCTCTTACTATAGTTTCACTTGATGCCCTATATATAGTTGAAATAATAATTATGAATTTTGCAACTAACACATGATTTAGGTCCAGCTAATGACTCACTTATAAATGCATAAGATGACATCTTACACCTTCCATTTAAAACCTATTGCATACATGTCATAAATGCATATCCATAACACTTGATTTGATCTATTTAGCACATATGCTAACACTTACCAAACATTTATTAATTATTTGTCACTTTCTCACAATTTCATTATGTCAAAACAAAATTTAGGACATTTTGGCCACCCTAGACTAATATGTGTGGTGTGGCCTAGTTCACCAAAATTTAAATCCACCTTGGTAGGCCCAAAAGTCAGCCATTTTATAAAAGTAGTCTTTGTCTCATCAAACCACAAATAAAAATAATTAAATTAATGACCATGGTCATGCATTCAAGGGCACCCCATAGGTCATTTGAATCCAATAGGAAGATAAAGAAATTACAAGAAAAAATATTTGACTCAAGAGCATTCAAATATAATATTGTGCACCTAAACATTAATTTGATCAAGACATATGATTGCTTCAAATATGAGAAAATCAAAATGGTGAGTGGCCCTTAATGGCCAAAAATACCCATATAAATACATAAGGCTATAGGATGGGCATATTCTTGCAATGTGGCATCCTAGGTGATATCATGGAAAGTACCAACTTTACAATCTTGCTAACGATTATGAATAACAATCTTCAAAAAATACATGTTTATGTTGATTCTAAATATATTCAATGTGTTGAAATTTTGATTATAGTGTGTTGCTTGAATGTTCTTATTGGATGTGAATAATCAAAGATGAGAGAGGATATGAAATGAATACAATTGAGTTTCTTTAAATACAAGGACATAGTAATACATCATGCAAACATGTGTTTACTTGGTTATCTAGTGAAATGGGTACCCAAATTTTAATTTTAATTTAATAATTTCAAATGTTAGACCTATGTATGTGAGATTGATCATGCACCCATGAGATTGGCCTAAGATAAGAAAGCAAAAATGTCTATATAGGAAATGAATGTCTGATCATGAAAGTTGCATTAAGTATTAGGCACATGGGAAGACGTATGAAAATAAATAAGATGTAATTAAATAGATAGAAATGTGTATAAATAGATATAAGTGAAAGATAAGAAGAAGGAACCCAATATATAAATACATTAAGAATTATATATATATATATATATATATATATATATATATATATATATATATATATATATATATATATATATATATATATATTCAATGCAAAATTTCAGCCACACTTTCAACTTTCTTTACATATCTTGTGCTTTGATTGCTAACCACTTGATATGCACGACTACCCAACAAGATATTTCTCGTACAACTTCCATAACTCAATTGTTAAGATGTAACATTTGATGGGAGCTTGAAAGGTTTCTCATTCATTACATAAATACACTCCACTCCATGCGTTTAGTAGCATGATTTGTATTTGAATCTAAGCTTGAGTAAAGCTAAAAATCTTTGCTTCGTAGAGGTTAAGATATGTGATGAAGAATCATTGAAAAGATGGGCATATGGAAGTATGAAAAGATAGTGGTGAAAGATTTGTTTGGAGGAGTAAAGAGATATGAACGGAACTTTCCGAGTGGTTTCAATGGAGGAATCAAATGAACATGTGATGGAAGGATTCAGACTTTTACTCACTTTCTTATCATTAGTCGGCTATTCTTCAAAAGAGAAGATCTCCAAATGGATTCATCACTTTAATGATGCACTACAATGTTGACATTTGATGACTTATTGCTGTTGACCTTTAAGTGCTTTTTTAATGGCTTACTAGGAAAACACATCGCCCAAATTTGTTAGGGAAGAATTTGGGTTTTACTTTTCTAAAAGTTATTCCATTAAAAAGGAGCCCCCTTTGCCATATGTATGTTGGGAAAATA